>JACEVL010000085.1:1849425-1969425 GCA_020284085.1 Aporrectodea caliginosa | reverse complement strand
GGACGGATGACTCTTTCACTGTGCATACGGTTTGCATGACTCTTTTGGACTTTAGAACTGTTACCGTGCATCCTTAGGGATAGCTACACTTCGCTCACTCGAATCTGTGCTGTCTGTCTCTATACACCTTCGGTCCGTCCATACTTACAGAGGCCTACGTCAACAGACAGAACAGCAATACTTGGGGAAGCACAGTAAAACGTAGACCTATCAGAAAATTTGCTAGTGTTATAACAGATCGGTACATCACTCTTAGGCGCAGTTTGACTTGCATACCGTCGAAACCCGATATGTTTTTGGGCCATAAATAAATTTAGAAAAGGTCCCACATTTTGCCAAATGGTCTCAGAGGGAGCGGCCGCTCCCCCTGCTCCCTCTGGCTACGCTACTGCTCTCCATCCGTTTGTTTGACCGTCTCGCCATACATCCAGTATTTGTTTATCCAACTCTTTGCCCTTCTGTCCATCTGTCTCTCCATGCGGTCTTCTATACATCCATACTTATTATCACATCGATTGAAAACCTCTTGCATTGTGGAATCGATATACTAGTAACATTTATGAATTTTATATTTGTAAACTCTCTAACTATTTACATGAAAACTTTCTTACTTACAAGCAACTTAGGATGTTTGATTGACAGTGTACTTGCTAAGGTATTATTTAAAAATTTGTGAAGGTAAGTAAGTATGTTAGTATTATGATTGTGGATAATTATGTACATCAGTTATTAGACTTCATCATATACATTAAGACACGACTCGCTGGGCTTCAATGATCAGAATTAGGTGCCACTCGTCAGATTTCAGCGTGTAGGATACCACTCCCTGCACTTCTGTGTTCGGAATAATGTGTCACTTCGCAGATTTCCACGTGTTGGGTGCTACTTGGTGCAATTCAACATAGGGTAACATTCCAAGGACTTGGTTGTGGGTGATTTGTGCAGTCGCTGCCGCCGCCGCCGCCGCCAACCCCTTTTGGTATGGTGTGGGGAGGGGTAAGTGAGTAAGTAAGAGTAAAGTAGGGTCACCAGTCTGCTATGAATATGCTAATAATACCATATGCATGGGTCGATAAGGGTCAATAGGAGTGGTCTAATGAACAAATAGCCTGGACCAACAAGAGTGCAACTTTAACATATATTAAAATATTAAATGGTATATATTTGAAATATAATTAAAACATAATTAAACTAATAATAGTCAAGTCATTGTAAGATGTGCTTCTACCTGATAAACCTTCAACCATTGGGATTCGTATAATGATAAAATAGCCTGGGCCAATAGGATTCGTCTACTATGAATAATTAATATTCAGTTCCCTTCCGTAGGTGGTATGGTTGGCGTTAGAAAAATGGTCCTATTCTGTTCTTGTCAATCATATTGACTGAGCATGACGGATACTATCTCAAACTAGTCGGTGAGCCAGAAACAAAAGGGGCGGGGCTTACCTCCTCCTCCTCCCTCCCTGAGTTAGAAAATATGTGACGTCACTGAGGTAGAAACTAGGTCACGTGACTGAGTTGGAATATAATGTCGCATGTCTGAGGTGGTGGATAATGTTGTAAACTACGGCCTGAGGTGGTGGGTAATGTATATAATCTACTGATATATCTATATAAATATTTGTATATGATTGTGATTGTTGTAAATTTATACAGCGTCAGTTCACAAGAGGACGAGATTGATCAGAGGCGCTCCCAACCTAACACAATGCAACACGATCAAACAGAACGGTCTTTGTTCTTCGGCATGCCTCTACAATATATATATATATATATATATATATATATATATATATATGTGTGTGTGTGTGTGTGTGTGTAGGCTATAGGTTTGTATTTGAGTATCTATTCTATGTATGTAACTATAGTCTATGTAGTATATGTATGTATACATGTTTTGTATATGTATGCATATGTGTGTATAGGCTATGTATGCATAGATGCATGTTTGTATGTAAGTATGTATACGTATAAATGCATTTACATAGGGTCCTACGTAAGTGCGTATGTATGTAAACTATGCATGTGTGTGCGTATGTACGTATGTATGCATGTATGTGCATATATAGGCCTACATAATTATGTAGGCTACCATATAGAACTTCATTGATGATTACACATAATGGATTAAATTGTAGCCACTAGAAGCAATGCTTCAGGTGAATCCTTGTTGCTCAGACTTTTGAAATTCACTTAAGTCATTATGTTTCTGTCTCTGTAAAGAATAATATTAGGATTATTCTGGCGACGAACATTCATCGGTTGTGCATTTTCAGTCAAGGTCTAAAGTACGATATCAATGACTGTATATATAAGAGAATGAAAGATAGGTCTCCACTCTCCAAATCTCCTAATTTTTGTCCTTTTATTATGAATTCTTCCGCTGTCTTAACGAATGTCCTCTTCCGTGTTCCTTTCCACATAATTATGCAGTGTAGCCTACTTGATCGATATCAATTATTCCCAAAAGCACAGAATGAGTTTATTCAAGAACTGATTCTTCGGTTCAGCAACTAGAACCGAATACAACCAAAGCAGACCATTCGTCTCAAATCCCAGGGACTCTACAGCCAATCAAAGCCAATTAACACATGTAACAAAAGGCAGTCTGAGAACCAAAGACAAACGACTACTTGGTCGAAATTAATTAAAAATTCTCCTACCATTCAAGAATGAAGTAAAATATCGTTGTGAATAATTTGTTCGACATGGCATGACTAAAGAGACTGTCATATTTTTTCATAGTTTCTTTTTGGAGAGGCGCCGAATATTGGAAATTTTACACCAATCATAAAATGTACAAGGCGTATTTCTTTTCGTATTAAACTTTTATTTTTTAGACCGGATCGCCATTATTTTAGCCATATGAAAGAGACTGGCATTTTAAAGCTGCGCATACTTAAAGTGCGCTATAACCCTTGCCAACGATTCGATTCTTTCAGGAGCGTAAAAATGGACGATGGATGGATGCTAGATGGCGTTCAACCGGAAATGTCAGTCACAGGAAGTAGTCAGATGTTTTCTCTGGTCACTGATGACGCTACATTTGGGAACATCTCGCGAGGCCTCGTTAAGACTCCATCGTTACACGAACTATACGCCATCTATCGACCTTCGATTGGGTTCATCGACCGTTACGTCACCATCATCTGGTATGTCGTCGGTTTCCCTGGCAACCTGTTGGCCCTGATCGTCTGGATCCAACCGGGAATGAAGCATTCGTCCGGCTGTTACCTGGCAGCCTTGGCGGCCGCCGACTTCCTCTTTCTCCTGCTCCAGCTCTGCTTCGAACTGCAGTCGGCCTGGAACGTAACGACGTTGAAGGTACCTGTGCTGTGCGAGGTCTTTGCAGTCTTCTTCCTGGCCACGCAGTACATCGGGCCACTCCTCGTCCTTGGATTTACGATCGAGCGATACATCTCCGTGTGCCATCCGTTCCAGCGGGAGCGATACTGCAAGACCCGTCGGGCGCTGACGGTCATCGCGTGGCTGGTCCCCGTCTGCTTGACCCTTCACGCCGTCCAGGCCTACTTCTGGACCTATGACCCACAGAAGGACGACTGCAACGTTCGACCGAAAGTGACCGTCAACGACGCAGGGTCCGTCTGGTCCATCTGGTCCTGGGTGACGGAGCTACTCGTCTTCGGCGTTGTGCCTCTTACGATCCTCGTTCTCAACTTACTCGTCATCGCTGAGACGAAGAAGCTGTCGGCCAATGAGACTCGATTGCTTCGATTCCAACAGGTCAAGGCCAAGTGCAGTCCATCGAGGACTCCTTCCGGTCCATCGACCACCACCGTTATGCTACTAGCAGTCTCCTTCTACCTGATAGCAACCACTCTACCCGCTACCATCTTCTATGCCATCTGCTTGAGCTTCCCTACCGGAAACATGACTCTGGCGGCGGTGGAGACCGGAAACATGACCCTGTCGGCGGTGGAGACCGGAAACATGACCCTGGCGACGATGGAGACGGGGGGCGTGGCCGAGGACGTCACATGGCAACGACACTTCACCTATTGGATGGCGAGAACCATAGTGCAGGAAGTGTG
This sequence comes from Aporrectodea caliginosa, assembly GCA_020284085.1. Classification (NCBI taxonomy): domain Eukaryota; kingdom Metazoa; phylum Annelida; class Clitellata; order Crassiclitellata; family Lumbricidae; genus Aporrectodea; species Aporrectodea caliginosa. The sequence goes on along the minus strand of JACEVL010000085.1, from coordinate 1,965,370 downwards.
CATGTCACACTACGCAGGGAACTTCTACATCTATCTGTTGACTGGCTCGATGTTTAGAGCGGAACTGCGGCGGATCTTCTGGAGATTAGGACTCACGAGGGGACTGTGGAGGAAGCGAGGAGGAGGAGCAGGAGGAGGTGAAGGAGGAGGAGGAGGCAGAGGCAGGGGAGTGGAAACAAGACATAGTACGCTCGGAATAGTGGACAGAGAAGAGGAAATGTCGAGGAATGGTGTTGGTCAGGCGCTCTTCCAAAACGATCTAACAGAGAGTACGTGTGTAGGAACGGCTTCTTCTCCTGTCTGACTCACAACAGCTGCAGTCGGAAAATCGAAAATAAAACATAGAACGGCCGCTGCACAACTGTCGCTAATTTAAAACCTATAGAAACGATGACCCTCCTTTTATATATGCAGGAAAACACTAATTTAGCACTGATCTAGGATTTCTATGTCAACGCAGTTCCCCCAGTTTTGGAGTGGGACTGATGCTTTAGAGCGTTGGAAAAGGCCACGCCAGCAAGCGCACTCTCACACGTGGCAAGTCACTGGTGAAATCCTGTCCACGGCTGGTTTGCGAATAATAATAAAATATAAAACATATAAATATACTTACTTACTTACTTACTTACATACTTACCACGGCATATGCAAACATATGTCTGAAATAATTGGTGGGTCAGTGCATGTTCTAGTACCTGTAGCATAGAGAGAAATTGTAGACGACCTAACGACCTAGTCATATCCTCCTTTGACTGTAGATAGGGCGATCCTCTGCATTTGCTTCGCCTGTCAGATTAGTCCATTTACAAAGCGAAGCCAAACGTCGACAGAAATGCTCCTAAGTTCGAAGAAATCTTAGGAAAACGCTCTAAATGCAAACTGAGAACCATAAAGTAACGAAACGGTCACCAGATGGACGAATGTCGACAGAAACGATGCCTATTATACTCAGCAGCAGAGACGAAGGCGGCAGTTCTAGGCTTTCTGAGGATGGGTCATGAAGGATAGACGGAGTGACCGGAAGAGGAGGAGAAGGACCTCGATGCCTGCTGCAAGGGTTTGCTAATAGCTGAGAACGATCTAAAATCTTTTCTCACCGAGTCAAAATTGACAAGAGATCTGAAGTAGTAGACACAGACGATTTGTTCTCCCCAATTACCTCTGTAGCTGAAACCAAACAGTTGAAAATGCAATTGCTATATAAGCATATAAACTACAAACAAACTTATTCCAGATATGCTTATACAGAAACCAATATGCTCACATTCAGCCAATGTTGCCGATAAATGAATGGCTGTGTTAATTCGTATTCATCTTTCATGAAAGCAAATTTATATGCTTCAAGATAGCAAGCTATGTCTAACGTTGTTATCATAATTGTTGCATTTAGACCTGTAAACTGAAACAAACGTCTATTACTGAGATATCTGGTGTACAAATGGCAAAGGTTACTGTCCTCATAGTTTTTTTCTTTAACGACTGTTATAGTGTACTAGAAGCCACTGGGAAAAAGCTGCAGCTCGTCGTTAAGTGGTCAAAATGCGCATAATATCGGCGTTAATGATTGTATACAAATCATATAAGTGAGTCAATGGTCATAAAATCGTCTCTCTAATTCGTCAGTGATACAAAAGCCAATAAGCGGATAGTAGCAACATCCTGTAGTGTTTACACCAGTTTACATCAGAATGATCGCGAATACTGCATAAACAGCTATACACCAGATCCCATGTAGTGTCACTGAGCCGCTGGAGTTGCCTCACCGGTTCCTCTGGATATGATTCAGTCTATGCCTCAACCCATCTCTTATGCGTAAATAACCTTGAAGTAAAACACAACCTTTCAAGTAATGCATAAAGGAATAAGTATGTTTTGTTATATGATTTGTCCAACAAGAAAAGTAATAATAATAATAATAATAATAATAATAATAATAATAATAATAATAATAATTATTATTACAGAGCCGGCACCCCTGCGGTTAAGGAGCCGTCTGGCCTCACCAGATCGGACGGGAGGAGGCCTGATGGCCAGACCCTGATACCGTGGGGCAACGGGCGGACCTTGATATGGGACGCGACGGTGGTGGATACCGTAGCCGCCTCATACATCCCTGAGACGGCGACCGAAGCTGGAAGGGCGGCGGAGTTGGCTGCCACAAGGAAACACGCCAAATACGCAGATCTACAGAGGAGGTACACCTTCGTCCCTGTAGCCCTGGAGACCCTTGGCCCTCTCAACAGAGAGGGTGTCGCCTTCATCTCCGAGATGGGTCGCCGCCTGACGAAAATATCGGGAGACACCCGAGAGACAGGATTCATCCTCCAGCGCTTGTCGGTTACGGTCCAGCGTTTCAACGCGGTTGCCTTCCAGGGCACCATGTCGAGGTTGCCCGGCGCTGAGGAGCGACCAACTCAGCAACACTAAGCCTTACCGTGTTTTAACAATGACAATGACAATAATAATAATAATAATTTTTATCTATAATAATAATAATAAAAATAATAATAATATCCCTCTGGATATTTTTATATATATTTAATCTATTTATATTATTATTATTAATATTATTATTATTAAATCATCATCATCATCATCATCATCATCATCATCATCATCATCATCATCATCATCATCATCGTATATATTTAATCTATTTATATTATTATTATTAATATTATTATTATTAAATCATCATCATCATCATCATCATCATCATCATCATCATCATCATCATCATCATTATCATCATCATCATCATCGTCATCATCATCGTCATCATCATCATCGTCATCAATAATAATATTAATAATAATAATAATAATAATTATAATAATTATAATAACAATAATAAAAATTAAAAATAATAATAATGATTATGATCATTGAACTGGAACCCCAAAGGGCGAGAGAAGGAATTCCTCTGGATTCCTTCACAAATTCCAATTCCCACATGACACCGCTCTTGGGTGTTCAGCTCTATGCTCTTGGTGCACTTGATGAGGATGAAGCCTCTGAGGGATCCTTTTTTGCCTCTGGGCAAATAATAATAATAGTTAAGTATTAATAATAAAAATAATAACTCTCGTACTGCGGTTGCTATCAGTTATTGACAAGTCAGTCGTTTCATCCCTGTCAACTGTTAAAGATTTCGGCGAAACGACGTAGACAATGGCTATCCATTGCCCACATGGTTCGTCCTGGGGACAAACACGAAGCATCGACCCATAGTTGTCAGATTCACTCCACGCTGTGTCTGCATGAAGTCTATAAAGCACGCTGAACTCATCGATAGTCGACATATTAGCGAACAGGTAACAAAGAAGGCTTCATACATGTTCTATCACGCAAGAAGGCTGCTACACGGATCGAACGCATTGCCTGGACCAGAACAGTTAAGCGTGCACATGTGTGGGGGCCTTGAGCAAGTCTTGGCTAGCAATTGCGTCATCGATTAGTACTTGGTCATTATAGATGGTGGCAGTTAATAAATGCCTAATCAAAATGATGTAGAGGAGGTCTGTAGTAAAAGTGACTCATCCTTATAATACACAGTATAAATGGAAACATAGAACATCTATATCAGAGAATCAATGAGACAAAATAATGTTTATAGGAAGCTAAGTAAAATAAAGCAACCATCTTTTGACAAAAGGCCTTCATTAAGTCATGTAAACGAAAATCATCATGTGCTCGAAATGCATAAAATAGTTCCTACAGAAACTAGTCTTCATATAATACAGATATAAGTTCAAACAACTCGCTGTTATTGTTGAGTTATTATTATTACTATTGTTATTGTATCGAGTTCAACGTACCTAAGACAATAATATTATATGCCAATGATACAAAAGTATGTAGAGCAGTGGCTGATGAAGGATCATGGAGAGAACAGACGAAAGAGCAAATAATGCAGACCGAATTATTAGTTGTAAAAATGACCTTAATAAAACTTGAACCACAATCCTTGCTGCCTAGTAATATAGCCATAACCTAGTCGTGGAATCTTTCTCATTAATGACAAGCAAGTGCAAGATCAGCAAGTGACACTCAGATGATCCCGATATTATCGTTTAGAGTCTAGACCACTCTACAGGTCTACCACTCTTCGGCAGAAGAATTTTGCGTTGCATTCTGTTTCTTAATAATTTTATTATCTTGTTTCGTTCTAACTCAAAGAACCTCACCATCTGCGCCGTCTCCTTTCCAGTTATAATCTTTTAAGCTTCAAATTATTAGCATTCCACTGATCCTCCTCCTCCTCCTCTTCCTATGTTGCTAGCGCACGCGTTTTCAATCATTTTCATAGCTCAGATCCCTGCAACCCCAACTCATTTCGGTTACTGTTCTTTGAACTTTCTCCAGTTGTCGTATTTAGGCCTATGTATTATGTAGGCCTATGTCTGTTTTATCAGGACACTTAATATAACGCATTGAAAAATATCCACAAAAGCTCTGTCGTACCTCAAGAATATATGTCATGTTTCAGATATGGATTTCATACCTTGATGCAACATTCAAACAATGACCTCATCAGTAATTTGTACAACGTTAGTATTGTATGCTGTTCTTCTGACCACTGTCAAGACTTGATTCTCTCGCAATATATCAACTTCTACTTCATTCATTATCTATTTTTGTATCTCAAGCAAATAAGAAAGTTTAGATAAAATCTCTGTCGTGAATAATAAAAAAAATAGTAGGTCTATAAACAGCTCAAGCGCTTATCCGTGTCTTGTCCACAGTGGCGTGCCGAGGGGTTTCAGCGCCCGGGGGCAAGTGTTGATAACTGCGCCCATTTTAAATTTTCTTGTTGACTTTTAATCGTTCTTGCCATAGTACTGTGTACCAATGAAAGCTAATTTTGCGCCCCTCTGGTGCTGCGCCCGGGGGCGGCTGTCCCCCTCTGCCCCCCTTCGTTACGCCACTGCTTGTCCAGCTGTCTCCTCTGCGGCTCTGCCTAGCATCTGCCTATTTCCTAATGACCAGCATTGAATCCATAATATTACCGAGTAATACATGCCTCCCAATCTCGCATGCCTGTAACTTTTTGACCAACCTTACTTGAGGTGGTAGAATTCGAATCTCAATTCGCAACTTCAAAGAGTCGACGACAGACGTATTTAAGTCAATTAGACACTAATTTTACACTTGCTAATTGCTCATTAACAGCAAAATCATCAACTGCTGCTTTGAGTAGTAGTTCACTGGCGACATAGAAGTTTCTAACATGATGCAATGCTCATAAATATCGGAGTTAAATTTTTGTCGATGCTGTATGTGATCGGACGAGTTCAAGTCTGTTGCTTCTGTTTTGGTGAATGGCCTTTGATCTTTTCTATAGGCCGTAAGGGAGTATACGGTTTACAGAATCCAGTTAAACCAACTGGGTTCTGTAAAGCTCTAAAATGGTTCACAGATTGAGGATTGTTTGTCTACGGACGGCAATCCGAGACAACAATCTGCGAATCTATCGTCTGAAATTAGTGAAGTCAGACAAGAAGACAAAATAATGTCAAGCTTGTTGACTGAAACTTTACCGCTGTTATAAGTAACTTAGTCGAATGCAGATCAGAACAGAGACGATTTATGAAGAGAAAAACAGTCGAAGCAGTTATATGCGATTCAGAGATTGTACTCTGTCTGTCACAGTCTATGCAGTGCTCGATTTGTGTAACTGGTCCGATTATTATGCAAGTCCGTCTGAATGAGTTAAGATTTATTAGCTAAACAAATCGCAGAGGTCCGTTCGAATTCCCTCAGGCGTTGTTCATTCATTGCGACGACGATCGACGCCAATAATTCACTTGTCCGTCTGCACCAATTCATATAGCGTGTTCAGCTGTAAGACGCCACAATGCAAGAAAAAGGCGGCTGCTGTGCTGGTGATTTATGGGCACATGAGGTGAAAGGCATTTAAGATTTTGATTGCTATATACAGAAGTCACTGGATGCTATGGGTTTCTCATAGAAGAGAGGCGCAAAGGAAATCATAGACTAAATGCTGTGCTTTCTATCTAGACGATATCAATGTGCGATAGTTCGAGTCTTGACGGCTGGACTGACCGATGGCAATGTTAAATGTTGTTGACTTGAATCTTAAGTGTTTTGTTATCAATCAATATTTCGCCTATTTTGAGCCAACGCAACAGCTTGCAAGTTCTGCGCCTCAGTTATAAAGCGACGTAAACAGCCAATTCAATACGGCAATACCAACATTTTGCTCATTAGTTTGTCAAGGGTTCTGTGCCATTAGGAATAAAGCAGTGATGCGAAGTTAGTTTATAGATTCTGCTATTATCTTGATTGATTTCGTAGGATACCAGCTTTAACTCAGGTATTGTCGAATAAGTAAGTTAGCGACAATTATGACAAAGTGTAGAAATCTGTCAAGATTTTAGATTTAAAACATCCATAGGTGGCCTACAAGTCTCATCTAACTTTCTGTTAGTTTCGGTCATTGTCATGTAGGTTTGCCTTACAATGGACTACAGTTTCAGTTTCTACACTGATATACTTTGTCAAACTGAGTGAATCCAATCTTTAAATGCTGTGTAAACTAATGTATGTCTGTCTTTGTGTAAAGTGAAGATGTTGTCCTTCAATAGACGAGAGACTAATTATGAACCAATTAGAATCCATGATGAGCACTTAGTGAGGAAGTCTGTACTCTATCTAATCAAACTACTTCGCCCTGAAAGGCATCATCTACTCAGGACGCACTAAACTTATCAACTTAGTTGGTATTCCTCCCCCCTCCCCAATCTGATGCTATCGATCACTCAACAATTCATTGATTGCTCTTATGTCCTCCATCTACGACCCGGCGCTTCCATCCAAGTGACGTGGCCAAATGCGGAAATTAATCTTTTCCAGATCGAGAAAGCTGGAATAGAAATACATTGCAGGATAGGGATCCTTCCAACCACTCCTCAAAAATGATATATATATATGCATGTATATTATTTATTTTATGTTCCTTAAAAAGAGAATCGAAAGACAAATAGACGGATGGAAAGGATAAAGACTGAGAAAGTCGTCGTTAAACGCAAATAAGTAGAGAGATCAGAGTGATTAAACGACGGAAGACCCTCCTCGTCCTCTTTCATGTTCGACTCTCAGTTATTTCGAAAGCGCTTTATCGTCTCTTTATAATACACTTTACTACATAGCTGCTTTCCCAATTACTTATCTACGCACTTCATTAGTGTGACATATAGACTCTTCTTTTTGTCTGGGTTTTGTTTTGTTTTGTAGCAAATAGGTCACATGCATGACAAGGGGAAATATGTCGAGGAAAATTCCAGAGTAAAGCAACCTATAGGGATTGCCCTAGGCGAAATGATTAGGAGGAGAGAAATATATAGAGAGACGTCCGAAGGAGTGTCAAGGGGATCTATCCGGATAGGGTGATGTTTACCAAAATAACCTGTTTACATTAAACATAAGTTCTTGTCACTTTTGGTATCAAGAGACGAAGAAGACGAGAACAGATGTCGATGACGACAGTGATGACGAGATGATGACGATGACGAGGATGATATTATGAGCGTAGGCCTATATATATCCCTCGAAGGCAGTTCAGTCGATATCCAGAAGAGCAAAACAAGCAGCTGAATGACATCCGTCACTCCGTTCACTTGCTTCTCAAGACAGCCAAGCCTTCTTTCTGATTGAAGTATAACAGGAAGGCCTAACGACCACTTTTGCGGTGGTGTACAGACAATTAATCACGGAACAGTTTATCGTGCGACACTTTGTCACTCCGACATTTAATTACGAGAAAATTAATCACTCCGAATTGCATTTGCAGAGAAAGCAATCTACATCTATCATTTCTCACCGTTTCCCGTCTTCGTTTGCTTTTTATAAATCACGGCGAATGTTCAGCGTGCGCACTGCTTTCTTCTTCATCTGACTCATCTGCAGAAATAAATGACCCTTCAAGATCTAGATATTTATCTTCCTACAGAATTTCCTCTTAATAAGTTCATTCCAAATTCTTTTTTAAACGATCTTCATAAAATTTCTTCGCAATTTCCGCTACTCGCTGTATTGCCACTGATCTCAGCTGTATGTTTTGTATTTCCAATCACCTTTGCTTCTTTCATTTGTTTGTCTCTGAATCTAGGTTTCCATTCGCTCTTTCTGATTCGTTTAATTTCGCTTTTTTCTCAGGCTTTGACTTTTGGTCTCTGAGTTTCTATTTTCTGCAACGATCATTATAAGATATCTCGTCTTGTTCTTTTCATCTGAATGGTTGTTCTGCCTTTCTTTCTTCGGCTTCCGTTGTTTCTTTCCTTTCTGTTTCAACACCTTGCAGCATGGATTATTTTATCATTAGTGGATGAGAGGAATCTATCAGCATTTCCTCTGGTTTCAATCAATACTGCATCATATATCTCTGCATCCTCTGTCAGCCAATCCTTCGCCAATATTCTAACAATGATTCTCGACCGATTTCTCCTCAAGATGTACATTATTATGTATATGTGTGTCATGCTGAGTTCTGAAAAGCAGTTCGAAGACAGATAGATGGATTAAAAGGATAAAGACTGACAATGACGTCGACCAAACGCTCGTCGTTAAACTCCAATCAGTCGACAGATAAAAGTCAGGATCAGAATTAGAGTCTGGATAAAAACACGACAGACGCACAACGATGGAACTATAGATAAAACCCTCACTTACTAAGCCAAAATCAGGTGTGTGGTTCACTGTGCTTTTACCCGCGAGATATAAATAGAAATCGCTCTTGAATGGAATCGTCAAGTACGTGTATTTTCTGCAAAGAGAGAGACAGAGAGACAGAGAGAGAGAGACAGAGACGGACAGACAGACAGACACACAGAGAGAGACAGAGACGGACAGACAGACAGACAGACAGAGACTGCACAGAGAGACACAGAGAGAGATAGGCAGAGACAGAGACAGATACAGAGACAGAGATAGAGAGACAGAGGGAGAATAGCGAAGGCGTTGGCAATTACATCATATTAATAATTCGCATGGAATACGTGGCCTTGTGGATCCTTGCGAATGACATTCGGTTCGAGTAATGTCTTTGCATCCAGTGTATAGACGGCATCTCATTCATAATGCAAATGGCGGCCACTGAGAGAAGGAGACGAACTAAGACAGAGACTGATTGAAGAAGAGAAGTCCAAAGGGTTGCTGCCTCATTCTGCTCTTACCTTCCAACTGCGCATGCTCCTCCGAAACGACGATCAACAACCGCCATCTATTGTGCAGCAGGAGAACTACAACGCTCTGCTTCGTCTTCATTATGTAGCGCATTACTTACCAACCTCTGTCTATCGTTGTTCGCTGTCTAAACTATCTGCACCACAGCATGCGTCTCTTCTGTTCATCGACAAAGTGAAGACCACTGTTAATGGGACGGACATATGCTTTTCTTTCTTCCACCTTCGTTAATTAATCTAAAATCTCTGAAGCGATTAAATTCGGCGCTACAAAAATTCTTTGGCGCATTGCGATGTATTCTCTTACAGTTATATTTTTTTAAAGAAAAATTCTGTTTGCACGAGGGCTAAAGAAACGAAAGGATTTTGTGCCTAGCGAAGATTGTGTTAACGGCATTTATTGGCTTTTAAAGAATTCAAATCAGAGACTCCTTGGTTTGAATGTCATAGAAGCACAAACGGATGAACGAATCCGTTGCAAGCGGATTGCTACGAGGGTTCATAGAAATAAGCTGAATGCAGAAAGTCTGTCCAACAGGAACAAGATCAGTGAACGTCATGCGTTCGCCTGATGCCTATCATAGTGAGTTATAATGCGTCAGGTTTCATAATTTGGTGCTTCTAATGAGTTCATTGAATCAGCGACGATTTTACAAATCGCCATTCAATTGACAAATGAGATTTCAGGGTTGAATTCGGTTATTACAGTGTTTTAATTTAACCGGTTGGTCGTATGTGTGAAAGTTCAGACACATCCAAAGATGCAAGGTGCTTCGTGAGCATGGGAATTTATGGGTGTGGGAACAACACGCAACAGTTACATGTAGAAAGGTCAAGAGAACATAAAGACCGTATACTAGTTATGCTGGGTGTCGATAGAGGCGCCACCGGTAACATGATCACTGTTACAGATGAATCGGTGGAGAATTCTTAGACATGATGACGCACATCAATATCAATTCAATCGGTTAATTGGCTTCGGAATAACAGATGGTCAGAGGACCATAATATTTGCGGTGCATTAGTTATGTCTTAGCTAACACAGGCTCCAACACCGTGACAGCTTGTGGTACAGAGCGTATATATATATTTATATAATATTCCTATGCAGATTCTCTTGCTTTTTTTCTTTGGAGTGGAAACCCTGCAGCTGTTGCGGAAACCTGATTATGTGTTCGGACTTCCGTATTCTAGTAATAGTCTGAACCAATAAATTTTGAACTCTACTGGCAATTAAACAGAAGCTTTAAGTCACAGAATACTGAGAGGAAGGCAAATTAAATGGTTATTTGTCGCGGTAATTAGCATAATATGGTGTATTCAAGTCGTTGTTGTTATATGGTGCTGAATGAACATGGGTAATAACCAAGTAGTTAACGTGAGATCGTGAATCGTAAACGTGTTTTGACCTGGCATTTTGTTAGGACGACCTTAGGACGACGGATACGTTCTGAAACTATATTTTAGCGAACAATCATCCGACTCGCAAAAACCATTACAGATCGATATTGTTTGACCAACTATTGTGTTGGCTTTAGTTACATTTCAATTGACCATTTTAAAAGCTGGGATTTTAAAAACTGGGATGCATTGATCAGATGAAAAACCATCTTATCCATCGCAATCGCTGCGGTTGTTGTTGCTGCTGTTGCTCTGGAGGATGCATAGTGTCTTGACGTTAACGAATTCTGGCAACTTAGTATCGGCTGCAGGTGCAAGAGGGACTGGAACTGTCAACACTCAATTCCCTAAAGATGTCGACCAATATATTTCAGCCTTGACAGCTGGCTAAAAGCGTTCCGTCGCTTCTAGATCATCGTTTGCAAAGACCGCTCCCGTCTCTTCTGCACTAAACACCGTATAGAGCTATTATGAACCAACTCCATATGGCGTTGTCAACCTCTGTCGGTTTAGTTAAAACAACTCAACTCTGCTAAATTAGTAGATAAGTGATTTTTAGGTCCTAGCATAGACAATGCAAAAGTATCAAGATCCTGACTTAGAGAAGAAAAATTAAGAGACTCAACTCTGTGGTGGAATTCAGATCTTAGCTTCAGAACACTTATGACAGAACTCTTAAGGATCTTCTTGATTAATACCCAACAAAGGAAACAGTTTTTCATTCGCTTGAATAAGTTCTTATCAAATTCTGCGATGACCGTTTTGAGGAATGTGTGTTGAGTTAGATATGGTATACGGACATTCATGGCCTCGTTATTGCTCGGACATTCTGGACAGCGTTTGTTTTCGAGAAGCGCTTTGACGACATTTGATGCTTCGCGCAGGACTTCCTTCCTTCCTTCCTTCCTTTCTTTCTCTTTCTCTTTCTCTCTCTCTGCCTGTCTCTATCTGTCTCTGTCTCTCTTTCTCTATGACAAGGTTCTAGTCGAAGTCTGTAATTGGCTTGAGTTTGGCCTTTGTGAGCTTAGTATTATAGACATCCTTGGATATTCCTGGGCACTACAGTAGCGCGCTGGCTCAAGACGTGTCTCTGAATATTTAGAGCTTATCGCTGCAATTCTGAAAAAGAAGGAGTAATGTTTCAATGTTTCAATGTTACTTACTGTGGTTTGTCAGTGAGCTTGTCAATAAACACGATTATTATTATACTGTTTGTTACGCTGGAGATCTATCGTGGTGTTCTAGAAGGTACACCTGGCGCAACATAAATAGTTTGGTATTTAACGTGGGTGGCGTTCTCCTCTCCTATAGTATGAGCGGTGTGTGTGTTTGATCCCCGATGGAGTTGTGTCCTATTATATTAATCCGTCGTCGTTTCTAGTCCAAGCAATCTGTCTCCCAGACGGGTCCCTTCCTCCCTCATGGTACTGGGGTGGGAACCCTTTCGGTCGATTCTGCCAAATCGATGACCCATCTTTTGCACCCGTGTTTGGAAGTCTGGATGGACCACGTGATCATACCCAATCAGGGAAGGTATATATATATATATATATATATATATATATATATATATATATATATAGGCCTATATAGCTGGTAGCCAGAAAATGCGGCACTCGAGGTGACCATGACAAGGTTCTAGTCGAAGTCTAGAATTAGGCCATGACCAATTGACCATGGCCTATTATACCCGAATCGCTGCATGGCTGGTGAACGTTTCTTTAGATTTCAATATGAAAGCTTTAGGCCTACTTCGTTCTCGGTATGTTCATTGAAGGTTTCGTTGCTATATTTTATATTTACATTTTCATTTACCTGTTACTGAATTTTAATTAATTTATTAAACCACTTTTATATGTATGCTGCGCTAACTACTTCCTGCAAGACATGTGCGCACAGTTACAGTAGCGCAGCTCATAGCTATATATATATATATATATATATATATATATATATATATATATATATATATATATATATATATATATATATATATATATAGATGAAGTAACATCGTCATAGATCTTCAAAAGATAAATTACCTATCGTCGAATTTTAAGTTAATTAAAGACTAAAATGCATTCATTTCGAGCGTTCTTTGTTATCTAGACGAGATTAACAATGGTACAGACTCAACTACATGTACCTGTTGTCAGGAATTACAGATTTATACAGCACCGAAACCTACATTGCTAAACACTGGGTTGCGCTATCCAACCAGGCGGGGAATTAATTCTTGTCATCGTTTACTAATATTTAGATCGATCTACCAGTCATTTTCTGACTCGCCTCTACATAATGGCATAATCTAGGAATAGACAGTTTAATAGTTCATAAATACATACATGTACAGTGCGCTGATAGATGCTGGTGAAACGCAGTATACAGCAGTGAAGCTTCGCTGTGATCATTCCATCTTGGTGGAATAGGTTGTATATAGGATAAGAACCACTTGAACTTTACCTTCCTGTTTCCCGTCAGCGCTTAAAAACCGACTTTGTTTGATTGTGGTCTTGCGATGTCATGTCGGAAGCACCTATGATGAGTTATTAACGAAGCGGCGCTATACAAATTGGTGACTACAATTACGATCGATATAAAGCCTTCATCTTGGGTAACAAGAACTGCGGAACTGAAATGCTACAGACATGATGATGATGATGATGATGATGATGATGATAATGCCAGGTTATTAGGGCGCCATGACGTCGTCGATCGTATACATGGATATGCAGAGAAGGCCGAGATAAATAACAATCAGCAATTAATGTCATGAATATTCAACACCATCAGAGCCATGCTACTGTAACTATGTGCCATGGCGTCCATTGATCGAGTGATTGACGCATCGTCTGAAAGCAACATTCCTTTTGTACTGGACCATAATACACGACCCTTTACACGAAATGAAGCCAGATTTTATTGTGGACATAATTAAGGTGTTTTACGAACAGTTCAGAGGTCACGTCTTTCAGACTGCGGCACTTTGTCGTTTATCAGAGCATCAGTTGTTGACGGCTCTTCTTCCTTTTCTGCCTCTGCATCTTTCGTATTTCGCTTTGAACCATTCTTTTGAACAGTGAGGGAAGAGGAGGAGGAGGAGGAGGAGGAGGAGGAGGAGGAGGAGGAGGAGGAAAAACAAGAGCCACGTGGCTGGTTGGCTTGGACACGATGGACGTCATCGAGGGTCTGTGGAAGAGGATGACCGGAAGTCTCTGGAAGAAAGAGGGTCAAGACGCCGGCTCCGATGGACACAGCTCCAAAGAGGACATTTGGAAGCCAGTAGTATGACGTCTTCGTCTGAACAGGAAACAGACAAAGCAATCGTACAACCTATTCTATCAGATATAGTCAGGATGCTCTAAGGCTCTAAGCAGAGTTGTCAGCTTGTCCTCCGTCTGTCCTGTCTCTGTGCGCAGAGTCAAGGTCTGCATCGGACTGCGCTGACCTAAGCAACTGAAACTGTCTTTCTGTACGGATAAGTAGATAAATAGACTTAGTGGGCCATATTATACCTCCAATAATTCTAATAGTAGTGCTAAGACAATCTTTAAGAAGGCAAAGTTTGTAAAATATATGTAAAGATCCATGATAATTATGTACACTTTGCACAACAGATGACAATGTCGCCATTTAGAGATTGAATTCCAAAACCAGTTTCTTTCTTGACTTGTTCACATATTATATATATGACAGGGAAACACGTATTTAGCCTTTAAAGGAATTTCCAACTGATTTTCCAACTGGGTTGCTTGAGCAGAATAAATCTGATTCTTCACAAGACATCTTTAAAAGAATGCCACAAAGAACAATTATATTGTATTGTGCAATTATATTATATTGTGCCTAAGCGGCGGTAAACAATAATTATGGTCTTCTTCGCATCTCTAACAGTTGTTAATTTGAGCAAACGCAAGGCGCTTTGGCATTTCGAAGTAGCGATTCTAGGCATCTCGGCAAAATAATATGCAATTCACGTTTCGATTCAAGCAAAAGGCTTAATTAATGTTTTTATTTATTTGTTCGTTCCGGGTGTCATACCAAATATGCTGCAAACGGAGCGACGATGCTTCCCATGCGACCTAGGACCTGGCAAATTCCGCTGCTCGTTCCTCTAAAACAGAAAAATCCTTGGAAAATTAGTAACAGAAATGTATTATACACAGTTGGGACTGCTCTAAACACGAGCATTCCACTACACCACCAGGACCTAACGGTTGCTATAATTATCGCATCCAAGTGTAGGAGGCAGGCTCTAAGCACAGTTTGTACTCAAGAGTCCGAGATACGGTACCTGTAGGCACGATGGACTCTAGAGTACGTTGTGCCTAGAGAGCACCTTACCTGCCACACCGAAGAACATTCTCTCAGTTTAATTGAGCCAGTGCCAAATATCTGCCAAGGCCATAATCTTCTTCGTATAAGCTTATAATTATCAAAGTAGCATACGTTTATCCACCAAATATATATATATATATATATATATATATATATATATATATGGCGGATAGTTCCTGGTGCAGAACGAGTCGACTCCATCCGGGTGTTGGGCGTGACTATCAGCTCAGATTTCAGTATGACCGGCATCTCACCGAGGTAATGTCGTCATGTGCCTCGTCCATGTATGCTCTTTGCGTCCTGCGATCACATGGTCTCCCACCATTTGCCATTCAAGAGGTCGCAAGAATGACAACAGTTGCAAAATTGATGCATGCATCGCCGGCGTAGTGGGGGTATACCCAGTCCTCTGACCGGGCTAGGATGGATCAACTTCTGAATAAGTTAAAGCGATATGGGTTTCTCGGCCCCCACTGGTCCAACTGTGCAGCAAATGGTAGCCACGGCTGATGAGTTTCTTTTCAGGGCCGTCATTACAAACGAAAACCACGTAATAAGAGAAAGACAAAAATAATAAATTTCATGTTAAGTTTAGGCCATAACTTCATTTCATAACTTCACAATAACTTTATGTTTTGTTAACTGTAGGATATAGGTCTTTTGTATGCAATGATTACCTGAGGTTTGTGGGGAAGAGTTCTTTTGAGTAGAGTATGACGACAGAGAACGAGGCCGAGATGGCGAACTTAGAGACCATGACCAGAGTTACGACGAGTGGCGACAGACTGATACCAGAAGCTAAAACACATCAAACAACGACAATGACGACGATCCATTCGAATTCTCTTCGCTGATAAGGTCTACGTGCGTCATCTGGGCAGCATATGGCAGGCCACAAGAAGTGCTTCAACCCTGAGATCATTAACTATATATTCGTCTATATCCCTCTTCGTCTTTGCTAAAGAACTGGCCATCATCTTGACTCACTTTTCATGAAGTAATTAGGCCCCTGCTCAGCGGGATTAGTCCCTTTAGGTGCGCCTATTGCTCCCATTTAAAAGCTCTGTTACACTATGATGATATAATACTCCATGGAAATTGTAGTAATATGCATAATTAAATGTCAATGTATAATTACTGGGAACAATAAATGTCTTATGTCTTATGTCTTATATAACAGACCAGGGTTTAGAGCTTTCTTTTATATGTGCGTATTGTCTTAACAACTTATGGCGTTAACTCTATTCCTCAATCCGTATAGAAAATATAGATATGTTAGTGAATAATTGACAGATTACGAACTTAATTATCAGAGTGCTCACTTAGTCAAGCACGTTTCGGGAACGAAGCAAGAGCATTCGTTAATGGAATTTAGAAAGAGTTAATTAAAAAGAAACACCCTTTAATGACGGTTGGAACACATTTAACGAAATCTTATAGCCTAGTTGCTGGAAATTCACAAATTTCTCTTTTCTGTAAGCTATTTATTGGCTATGAGATGCTGCTGAATTGGTTGCTTCAGGTGAGTGTTTTCTGTCTACCTGTTGTATTTGGAATGAATATGACAATGGTTAAAGGAATTCCAGCGGCGATATGATAGACGGCTGTTGGAATACGTCGTCCACATCTGAAATGACAGAAGAAATCGTTTTACAATCTACAACCACGGATTGTTGTTGGAGCAACTGACCCACAACAACTTCTGCTGTCATTTGATCATGTAGGGTTTTGTGGTTCCTAGAATTCTTGATCATCTTCTATAGCTTCAACTTTGCAGTAGACTCATTCGCTGTTGCCATCCTTTCTTCATTTGCGTCATTGCGGATCCTTGTTTTTGCTACTGCAGATTATCATCGCAAAACAATTAGTCAGATAGGTAAAGGTTAAATTTAGATAATCTAGCATCAGCGACATAATTCTGGCTATTTATTCATGTAGGCCTAAAGTGTGGTCACTATTGTTTTCATCCCAATTGCAACTTTGATTCACTAGCTAGAGTAGATGCAAAATACTATTTCTTTACTTTTCCGTGGTGTATAGCGCCAGAAAAACCGCCGGAAGTTCGACGAATCCCATGATTAGAAAGTTGATGAAGCGGTTTCCGGCCAGAGACGGAATGCTCAGAATCAGACCATAATAAACGAGACAGTTGGCCAACCTACAGGAACAAAATCACGCATGATACTCAGTCATTTAGGACTTATTATGTAATAGCTATATACGCTCCATATAATTTTTCAGTTTATCTGGCATTCACTTGAGCCGTGTAATTCGCTTTCACTGGTTTAGTCAATCAGAACATCGTAGGAAACACTCCAGTAGGCCTACATTGGCTTCCTAACAAACGAGAATCGCAAACATGATCATGATAAAATAATGACAGTCCACGTGGATTTGAAAGAAGTCACTACTGTTAACTGGTTGAAGTTCTTTGAGGAAATTTGTGACTGAATTTATGATAGAAAATTGTCGATGTAGTTTATGTAGATCTGCCAAGGCATTTGACAAACTGTATCATGTAAGGCTGGCTAAAGCGATTCCGCATTATCGGTAAAGTACTAACATGAATTCAAAGCTGGATTCATGGGACAGAAGAAAATGGTCATAGTAGTCAATATTCCGCAGGATACAATCATGTAAGTGTCTCTAGCATAGCGCCACAAAGAACAGTGCTTGGGCTACTGCATTCACAATTTTTATTAACGAGTAATGAGTAGGCCTAAATGAATTTTGTCTACAACTGAAAGTTTGCTAGTTATGTATTACTATAAAGGAGGCAGTGGAAGAACTTGAACTCTCAGCCTACAAGACGACTCAGTGCCACATGCGGACATTATTTAAGAAACGGAGGTGAATATTAGAGCAACACTTCTCTAGCGCAAGACTTGTGCAGAATTGTGGAATGGTTTGGAGACTATCACAGCGTTTAAAAAGGAATCTAGGAAGGATTTACTATTAAACATAGGCGTTCAATTGCATTGGTTCTAATACAGATTAGGGTCCTATATCTTCTGAACCACTTAAACCGTATTAAAGCTGTCTTATATAATCTCATTCAAATAGCTTCATACATTACTGCATTTAAATCAGCCTTCTGTTCAACTCAGATTCACGAGTATTCTACTCGATCATCGGAGATTCTTGAAGAACCTGACGAGTGGAAAGAACAGATTAGTGGCTGAACCATAATTCGACCAATATTACACTAATCTATGATGATTGTGGCGCTATAGAGGTCCATATATAGAATGGTACTGAAAGATTTTTTGTTTACCACAGCAGACTACAGATGACTATGTAGAGGCGCAGGTATTTGTCTCTGAGCAGATCGAGAACAGGAACGGCCATGTGTCGGCTGTTGACTGCTGCCACTCCTTTGCTCAGAGACGAAATGGAAACGGCTGGAGGAACAGATGGCACTCTTCCGTCTCCATCCGCCTCCTCCTCTTTCTCCTTCTGCTGTTCCAGTTTCTCCAAGGATTTCAGTTCGGAATTGGGAAGAAGCGGGGCTTTGTAAGTGTCTGGTCGGTTCAGCAGCTGAGTGTTTGGGCTGATGGGAACGCCATTCCATCGGGCTATCTTGTGTAGAATTCTTTCTGCTTCATCGAATCGCCCAGCAGCAACCAACCAGATCGGAGATTCAGGCAGAATCCTAGACAAAGGCCAGAAGACAAGAACTGTCACCTCATTGTAATCACGCACAACGTTGCCACGACTGTTGGGTAACTATCACGAATTTCAGATTTGAAGCGGGTAGAAATAAACAAATCGATTACGTGAGTATATCGACCCAATCTAGCGTTGGCTCTGACGGATGGAGAGAGAGAGAGGAATGGCAAAGCAAAGCAACTTAGTCAGACACTAAATTTAGATATGAGCGACATAATTTTAGCTATCGATTTTTGTATTGTAGTCGCTATTATTTTCTTCAAAATTGCAAATTTGATTCGCCAAAGTAGATGAAATAGTCTACTATTTCTTTCTTTACTGTTTTGTGACGTATGCACCAAGTCTAAGGAAATGAAGTCGCTATGGCTGTCTTCCGAAGTTACCACAAGGGACTACTAATATTAAACTAAAATTTAATGCTATTAGATTGTAGTATTTTCTTTGAGTTCAAATTTGTTACTACTACGAATATTTCATTGCTGTAGTCTGTTGCTATCGCGGGTTCAAAACACCGGATCGCATCAGATCCCCGAACTTAGACTCTCAGCTACGTCAATACCTGTTAATAGTTGAATGGGTCATCTCCTGCAGGAAATACCAGTTGCTGTAGATCCTCAGATTCTCAGACTTTGAGATTAGATTAGGAGGAGATAAATGTTCATTCACATTACATGTCTAGTTAAATTGCTTATTATTTGAATCAATTCAACTCAATATAAATAAATAAAGGTTATTGAAGTTTTAAATTTAGACGTTGGCAGTGTCGTACCAAAAGTATATGATCCAGATAGCCGACGTTAAGGACATGACGATCTGTAGTGTGCGCCAATCACCTATGTAGTAGGTCAGAACTGGAAGCGTTAGATAGCAGAATACCCACTGGAACTCGAGGCCAATTCCCGCAAAAGCTCTTCTCTTCGAGTCGAACAGTTCCATCAATTCAGTCAAACCGGAGTTAACGCATGCCTATCAAATAAAATAGAAGACAACAGTTATTACAGAGAAGACAAAGGGAAAAGTCACGTTGCAGGAATTGCCGCAAACGGTCGGTGACTTGTGAAACGGGATCAAAGGCTAAAGATAAAAGACTACTCTGAGGAGTTTAGCTCAATTCATCCTGACTTCAAGGTTCTTTAACTTTGACTGTAATTAGCAATTTATCGAAAATTCCACTCTCTGCGCTACACTATAATGATGTTAAGTGTAATTAAGAACAATCAGTTCAATCAGTAAGCGAAACAATGCACCGGTAACTTGAAGAGTCACCTGTGGCGATGAGTCAAACCAACGGATTCCGATCCAAATATTAGAAATAGCATCATGTTCAGAGTCTAAGCTGCGTCAATAGTGTGCAGCTAAGACAGACGGTAACGTTCACGATACACGATAACGTTACAACCGAGCACTACTTCATTGGTAGATGATGACGAGGGTCCGTGTATCTGCTGAGCCACCGGGTGCACTTAGATTCTTAGAACATCCCCCGGTCTGCTCGTCCATGGTCGATCGAAGTACCAAGAGTGACTAACGGTCGACGCAATTCTAAAGGCTGCCCCACTGCCAAGACACAAATTACCCGGCTGTGGAGTAAACGGCTCGTAAATCATGCAAACCAATGCTTCTCAAACTATCTGATGCTGCGGACCGGTATTTCTGTTACCGCAGACCCGTGCTTTTCAACACCAGCTTTCAAGTATGTCATATTAAAAATGCAATAATCTTGTCGCTGTTTGTTATTACTCTACAGTTGTTGCTATTTGCATGTTTAAAACTGATTTTTATGCATCAATACTGTTAAGTATTACTGAATAAGAGCGCTTTAAGCTAACGTCAATAACACTTCGAATTAAAAATTTTGAGTATCATCAAAATTGTGAGTCTGGTTATTGTTTCGCCATCCGGTCACTAATCACTCGCTGGCCGGCACCGGACCACGGGCCACAGTGTGTGAGTAGCACTGATGTACACCCAATGTTGTTCAGTAATTGAAATACATGTAATTGAATTACGTAATTGAATTACAAGTTCCGTAATTGTAATTGTAACTGAATTACATTTTAAGTCCAGTAATTGTAATTGTATTTCAATTACAATATTGCATGTAATTTGTAATTGAATGAAGTGTGAATTACAAATTACTTTCATAATGCCAGCAAAGATGCTAGCCTGCTGGGTTGACCCGGGCCACCCACCCGTTTAATTGAATAAACTGCTCTGCATTATTATTGCATATGGCAACATAATTGTCATCATTATTCTATCCTTACGCCCCTATTACAAGCTTACAGCACACTTTGATAAACCCAAGGGCAAGGGCTGATCATCACTATCAGACTATCCATGCAGCCATGCACTCATTGTAGTCAAGTCTACTGCGGCTGCCTACAGATAACAGAGCTTCCATCTTCAGCTCCAGTTGAGCGTCAATTTAGCGGTATCCGGACGATTGGTCATAGGACGATTGGTCATAGGACGATTGGTCATAGGACGATTGGTCATAGGACAATCGGTCATACGGACGATTGGTCATCGGGCCTATTGGTCATAGGGCCTACCTGTCATAGGTCACATGGATCATAGGGCCTGTCGGTCATAGGTCCTATCGGCGATGGGACTATCGAAGGCTATCGAAGGCTAAAACAGAGAAGTTTTAAAAACATGAACAACCAT
This sequence comes from Aporrectodea caliginosa, assembly GCA_020284085.1. NCBI lineage: Eukaryota > Metazoa > Annelida > Clitellata > Crassiclitellata > Lumbricidae > Aporrectodea > Aporrectodea caliginosa. The sequence goes on along the minus strand of JACEVL010000085.1, from coordinate 1,944,089 downwards.
TTACTGGATCATTTACTGTGAAATACGTAATACGAAATACGAGCAATACATAAAAGTCTGGGATTATCCTAATAAGTTTCTTGATTGGCACTGATTGTATTTGTCTAAAAACGATGAATGTCCCTTACTGCTGCTTATTTTGCGTTCGGTGTGTTAAGCTTAAAACTAAGAATGTCCATAACTAACGACTACAACCAAGTATGTCGGTTAATCAGCGGCATATGACCAATAGTCCATATGACCAATCGTCCTATGAGGTTATGACCAATCGTCCTATGACCAATCGTCGTATGACCAATCGTCCTAGAACCAATTTAGCACTGTTAGACTCACTCATCCAGGCGCAATCAACTAAGTTCTCTAACAGACTATCATTTTGAAAAACTTCTACTCCTAAAAATCAAATAAACTCTAACTTGTTTTAATGGATCATAATTGTAAATTGTATTTTGGATATTTGACAAACTTACAATACAATTGAATGTCTATAGATTACAATTTACGACCATCGGCCCATCGGATAATTTAGTTTAAAAATAGAGTAAATTATAAATTATCGAAAAAAAAATTCTAAATCATTTGCCAATTTTGAAGTCCTGAATGATTGAAAAGTAATTGGTACTTTTACCAATTGCTTGATTGTGAAAGTTACTAAAAAGTAACTTTCACAATCAAGTAATTGTAATTGTAATTCAATTACATTTACAAGCATGTAATTACAAATATAATTGAATTACATTTGCAATGTAATTGATACAACACTGTGTACACCATCTGCAGCCCATTGTATTAAAATTCCGTTGCAGTCATGAAGAGGTTACCATTAGTAGAGTCAGTGTTTTTATTATTTGTCATAATTGCTATCACATTGCCTTAACTCATTTTAATCTGATCTTAAACCCGCCTTACTTAACATGCCATAGTTTACTTAATTCACAATGCCCTAACTCACCTATTGTTTTATTGAATCAACTTAATTGCTACAATGTAACTGCAAAGATAAGCGCATACATCTATGTTAAATATGTTGTTATCTATGAGATGTGTATTGGCTTACGACAGTGATCATGCCGAGTATGGTTCGTAGGATGACGAACGTGATGTAGGTGTTTGAGAAGGCAATGCCTATTCCGACGACGCAGATGAGCATATGTGAAATGATGTGCACCATCTTTCGACCATATCGATCGACGAGGTAAGAGAAGGCAATCTCTGCTATGAGACAGCCCACGTGATAGGTCGTCTGCGACACCTCTGACAGGTAGTTGTGTTCACAGACCAGATCCCACTGGCACAACGGACACAACGGACAAAACAGACACAGTCTCTTTTCAAACACGCAGCTTGACACCAATCACTCAAATCAATTTATTACTCAAATAGAAAATATCCAATCGTTTTTACTGTAAAACTATTCTAGAATGTAATTAGAAGAGTTTGGACGACGCCTAATTATGATAATTAATACTTGACGAGGAATCTGGAGGGTAGGCCCTAGAGTTGAAAGGATCGACCGACATCGCTGAATCAAACTGTCATGTTTTAAATCAGCTTTGTCACGTCATGAGTTGAAAGAGGCATTCATCAAATAAGCTGAATGAAAGGTGATGTACACTAGATTTGCCCTATACGTCCTGAAAAACAATAAAATTTTGAGTACGAATTACTGAACAGGTCTGTATAATACCTGTTCGACAATTGTGTAGTATCCTTGATTGTCGTATGTCCAGCCATTTGTACAGGCGCTGATGTTCTGACCAGCCAAAGAAGAATTCGTGTACATGGTGCACTTCGATCGACCGCTGTCACCATCAATTGCTTCTGGAATGCTTGTGTCGTTCATACCGTATAAAGTGCTGTCCACACGACACCAGTGAGGCGGTTCCCAACCTTTAAAGCAATGTGTCCGAAAACATCAAGGTATACACCTCGTTCAGCGCCTTCTAATGTTCTTCATATTAATTTTTTTTACATAATAACATTGACTATCAAAACGAGTGCATGGCACAAACGTTTTTGCTTAGGCTACGGTAAATGGTTTATTTGGCAAATGCCGTCAAAACGTAGCTCGGTGACTCGGTCTCACAAAACACTTTTTCATTATTTTGATTGAAGATATGCACAATTGCACATGTGTCGGGTCGAACATAATTATTGAGTCTAAGTTGAGCGATAGTACAATGGTTAGTGCGCTGGACTGTCAACTGCGAGGTCTAGGCATCAAATTCTCCCCAGTGCAAAAATTTGTTTCAAGATTCATGCTCCTCCTATGCCACCTGCCTAACTCAGCTCTATTCTATTATATTCTATTCTATTTATGGACTTATACAGAGTCTCTCACGGTACAACCTAATAAGAGGCTCTCCCAGTGCGAAGAACCCCTCGAAAAAAGAAAAGCCTGAAGAGAACGGGCAGAAACAGTAGTGCCCCCAGATACTACTACCACTGTTAATGCTACTGCTACTACTGCTGCTGTTGTTGTTGCTACTTGCTACTCTTGCCACTATATGCTATATTTGTGATATAATCCGATTGGTTGGGTATTAATGATCAAGCGTGTGGAGGTGGAAGAATTCAAAGGAATCTGATTATGATTATAAGGTAGCTCTAGTCTAGTGCCGAGTGTGCATAATTTACCGGTGAAGACGATGGCGAGACCTTGCCAGCAGAGAGGTAGAAAGAGGCTGACCCCTAGCAGGATGAAGATGGTTATGTGCCAGCGTCTGTATCCACCGACGACGTCCAGGGCTTTGTCGATATCCATCGCTGTCAGTTGTTGCTGCAGCCACAGAATCAGACTCCGTCTCTGCTTCTATTCGGCTGATGGCTCTGACCCATGCAACGTTTCTGCTTCTTTAGAATTGGTGGACACGTAGTCACAAGTATCCAGCTCATTCATATCTTAGGCGCAGAGACTTTCTAAAATGATAACACGTTACAAAGATTCTATTACTGTATGGTACTGTATTCACAGCTTTAGCTATTTTATATAGACAGAGATACTTCCGAGACACTGCACTGGTCTAAAGGGATTAATTTAGACAATCTAATCTGAACTAATCTGGTCTTATTTGATCTAATCTAATCTAATGACTTCTATAACGCAGTTATCATTCTGTACAGGGCATCGATCGATGGCGCTTTAAGTGAAATCGTAGTCGAGAATAGTATAATACTACGTTGAGATGCACGATTGAAATCCAATTGGCTACGTGTTCTGACTCTCATCTATATATATATATATATATATATATATATATATCTTAGGGTGGTCGCATCTCTAATGGAAAATTTTCAACTTAAGTTGTTTTCGCTCTCCAACCCTGCATTCAGTGCAAAAATTGCTTTAAAATTGATGTAGCCAGAACATTAGCAGGATCGAACAATATCTAGGACTTGCGCAACGTATTTGAAGTTTTAAATTTTACACAAATAATTGCCGTCATTTGGAGTATGAGCATTTGATTCGCATTTTTGAACTTATGCTTAGTTTTGAACAGGAAGACTGGATGATTTTGCTTAGGCACAGCAAAAAGTAATTTGTACAATGTTGATGTTCCCGTTGATGGTTTATTATTTATTCTTATTAGCATTTTAGTGGTATTTGATCCGTGAGTTCCTGAGACCGATGACCACAAATCTATCCATGCAAGTATACACAATGTTTGCCTTGTAAGGTTTAAATTAAATCTTCAATGCACGACAGCACACACTACACATATAGTGGCACATATATTACATGTAATATATAAGAGTATAATAAGTATATAGTACATTATACATTATACAATTATATATTATACAGGTGCAAAGTTTCCATATAAAAAGTATGTGTTCTGAACTACAATCTCCGTTTAGTTCCAGTTGTTCTTGATTCCTCTTGCATCAGCTTGTTAACATGTGCTTTATCTTCACCACTTGAACAAGCTGTATTGTTCATTGGTAAAATTGTAATCAACAACACCTTACATAATAGGGAGACCAGAGCAAGAGAGGCCCTTTTTAGAACACATTTTATGTTTTATAAATTTTATTTCTTGAACTGTGCTATTTATTTCTCAAATGATGACATTAAATAGTGATGTAAATTAGCCGAATCCTTGAAGGTGCGAAGACAACGTAAGGGACATCAGAGAAAAATAAAATTAAACAAATAATAACATACAGTGTCCGAGATCTGGGTGTCCTTAAGTCTTACTTTTACTGAACGCATTGCTAAGCTTACTTGCTCTTCCTAATTCCAACTAAGGCGTCTCAGGGCTATTCGCAAATCTTTTTCATTTTCGACCTTTACCTCAATCGTCCACGCTTTCGTCTGCTCTCGAATAGACTACTGTAATTCTCTCCTGGTTGGCCTCCCGAAGTTTCGCCTATCTCCTCTACAGTCTGTACTTAATGCTGCTGCCCGTCTTCCTGGATTTTCCCACATCTCTACATTCATAGTTGAAGAACTTCACTGGCTCCCTCTATCTGTCCGAATACAATTCAAGGTTCTTATTGTAGTCCTTAAGTCTTATTTGGATCTTGCTCCGAAGTACCTTTTCGACCTCATTCTTCGCCCCCTCTCTGCCACTTCGCTGCGTCCTCTCCGATCCTCTGATCGGCTTGACCTTTTTGTTCCCCGTGTCAGGACTGTGATGGCTCAATCCAGATCCTTCGCCTGCATGGGTCCTTCTCTGTGGAATGGACTTTCTCCACCGGTTCGCTCTGTCATCCTTTCTGGTAGTCTTTCCTCATCTTTTTCTAAACTGAAATCCTGCCTTTTCCCTCGGAGTTGCTCGCACTGGGAGCGCTTCTGAAAGGCTTTTGCTGTAAGAAGCGCTTTATAAATAGCCTAATACAATACAAGTAAATATATAAATAAAGTTACATACAAAAAATAAAAAACGAAAAAAACGGCAGTTTTGAGACAAAAATAAAAACGAAAAAAATACGTTTTTACAACTATGCCTAAAATGTTCCAGTGATTTTTATGCACATTCCCTGAAACGCTTATGACAGTTCTTATTCATTGACATATTGACAAGTTGAAAACTGACATTGATAGTCACAATGCAGAGTATACAGCGTATGGCTGACGATCAAGTTGAGCAACAATTGCTAGCCATCTGTAATCCAGATATGGGACTATATGGGACAGCTCGATCCAGAGTCCGTCTGTATGGATAATTCTAGTTCAGTCTATATAATTATATCTCTCTGTCCTTATCTAGTCACGTGATGGATATATACTTCCATAGTCTTCACCTTGAAAAACAGACCCATTGCAAACTTCGCCACTGCTCGTACTCTGGCAGTGCCAGTTCCCAGCCTGAATGAAGGATGAGGCGACGCTAATGATCTTTGTAATCACACAGTGTCGTAACTGTCGTTAAACTGAAACTACTACTAGACCCTTTGCATCCTGCTATGGCATTATCCAGATTCAGACCACCTCGCTGGCCTAACAATAGGCGATCTGGAACCATAAAATGACTATTATTTATAGTTACTCTGAAAGCATTAAGCGGGGGTGGAAATGGGGTGGTAAGCGTCTCTAAAAACCTCTGCCACCCAAATGTCCACCACGCCACCTTCACGTGGTACCCCTGTTGGAAACAAAGTGCGTGGTGGACGACCGAGCCCTCGCCGGTATATGCGAGCCCAGAGACAAGGAGTCGGAAGGACGGACGATGAAGGACATCGACGCTCGGAGATGGTGTCTCGCTAAAAACACCGAGAGGAAGGCAACGGGAAACCACCTCTCTAATTTCCCAAGAAACACTTGCAATGACGAGGTGCTACAGGTTGTTGATGGGGAGCGATCGCTGGTGGCATCAGCGGGGGAGGGACGGAGGAGCTGGGTGGGGCACGTGTTGGGGGACTCCCTTCTGGGGGTCATGGAGGGGGAGAGTGGAGGGGGGGGGGAGGGGGCCGGGGCGGGTGATGCTGGGGTGGATGGCCGACGGATGCAGCGAGTTGGGGAGGGGGCACAGCACGGAGGGGAGTGGCGTCATTGGAGGTTGGAACCTGCCGAAGGGCAGAGAACTTAAAGAAGACTCTGAAAGCCATGGTTGTGACCTACATCCATTTACTTTAAGTTTCCTGGGCGTGTACGAGTGATACTGTGTAACTCAGCCGAACCAGGGATTCCACTTATATATAACCTACGCTGTGTACAACGCCACAAGATGCACTGTAGACCTATTTATCTCTAGTCCAACGATGTCAAGTCTAATCGGATGATCGTGTATGTGCGAGCTACAGCGTTGACATTTCAAGCGATTTCAGCTCAGCAATTGAGCTTTATTCTAGGCTTTATTCGACGTAGTTCGCTTAATCTGAACCTTATGGTGTGGCTTTACTGGCTTTACCTGGCCTTCCGTACCACTTAACTCTGTGAGGATCATCTGTTCCCTTGGTTACCTATGATGCGCCTCACATTAATGTTTATTAATTTTAAGGAGCAATCCTATTGGCTATCGGCCTAACGCGTCTGACGGCGTCTTTTGGATCGACTGTAGGCTTTATCTAAAGCTTAATCTAATGGACAAATGGGTAGGAAAGAAATAACGATTTAATTATGCTAAAGGAATTAATAAAACAATACAATTGACTATCAGAACGAAATAAAACGAACGACAAAACTTTAGGGGAAAAGTGTAGGCCTACGAGTGTACAACTATTAAACAATTTCTCTGCCCTCGCATGCATCCTTGTAGCCTGTCCATTACGGTACACAAATAGATCGGCTGCGATTTTTAGTAGGAAAGAAAACACATCTGCGATTAAACTTGCAGATATCTATAGGGTTTTGTAAATTTTCCCAAGGTTGAGCGTTTTGCTGTGACTGTGAGCTCGATAGAAGGTGACAACAGTAAGTGATGGGGAAGAATATAGATATAAATTATCTCCAGACCTATTCTTTTTCTAAACATTTTAACCTTCTTAACCTGACATTGGGAGATATCAGTGTATTATTAATAAGGGAGATATTAATGTTGTAGTGTATCTATATGCGCTGCATAAGTTTAGCCTTTATACCGTAAACCAATATAATGCTTAGATCTGGCATTCGCGTAGACTATAGGCTAGAACGTATTGAATGTAAAACTCACCTTCTGTTATCAAGAGGCCAACTTTGGACGAACTATACAGTTCATTGTGCGACCATTGAACGCCAGGCGATCAATAAAGACCATGTTATCTCGATGCCTTACGAGGCTTACGTTCTAGTTAAAGTACAACCTTTTGATTTGTCATTTTGCAATATATGACTATAGACAGACAGGCACACACATGCATGCACGCATCGCTGTTGTATGCTTCGTTATAAAGGCCTTGATTTGTGAAGCTACAGTTTTATCTCGCTGTTTGTATATATGTCGTAAATATAATGACTCTCTATCGCGCAGCCGACTCAAGTTGGACTTAGCCCTGACATACTGAAGATCAGTTTGTGATGTTGGCTAGCTAATCTTAAGAGCGGAAAGTTTACAGCCTGTGAATAGACTGAAAGACGTAACAGATGATCGTAGAATATGCATGACTCTGCGATGTTATTGTGACCTCGGTTTAAAGGCAGCCAGCCAATTGGGATCATTGCACGACGTTTGTATCGACGCCTGCTTAAATACCCAATGAATGAAAGAAATGTGTAAACTTATTACATGGCGTTTGATCAGCTCATGCACCATTACAATGTTAAAAAAAGTCAGATTGGTCATTGTAATTTCGTTGGTCTTTTAATTAAGTCACAGACGCTTTTTTACCATGTGTAGCGATGGGTGATATAAACATTAACTTATGCAAAACGCATTAGCCCGAGCTGTCAGCAGAACGCCCAAACATCATTATAAGTCTATCACTCCCCTTCTCAAATCACTCCATTGGTTAAAAATTCCAGAGCGAATCCACTTCAAATTCCTATCACTAACGTTCAACTCCCTACAATACTCCCAGCCCAAAGGCCAAAGATCTCCGTGAACTCTTCGACATCCAGCCAGCCCGCTCCATATGTACCTAATCATCCTCCTATCTCAGTGCTCTCGACCTATAATCACTACTCATCTCAAGTTCTCCAACAGAGTCCTATAAAACTTAAACATCCAATGGGCATCTAAAATGACATGGTCTGAAATCGCTGTCAATCTGAGCTCAGTCCGAGACTTTGCGTCCCTTTGCTTCCATTCACCTGAGGGCGCTATGCGTTCTTTAAATTGCTTTCGCTTCATACTGTGACTTCATATCCCTCGGTCCCTCCGATGAAAGTTTATTTAACGAATCGAACCATGATTCGGAATATTTTAAACTTTCGACGTATAATGATTTTTTCTTAGATACTTATGCTAATATGTTGCAATTCACAAAACTTTAAGGAACTTCTGGCACATTAGACTAGACATTGTACCATCGCCTGGAACCCCTTTGTTCTTGAAGCCCTTCATCCTACGCTTGATTTACGTATTGCTGAGTTTTGCTGTCTTTTGACAGTTTGATGGTGGTAGCTAGACATGATGTTCTTATACTATTGAGGAATCATCTGCGCTCACCTGCTGCATATGTTACGCTGTTTTATTTGTTTCCGTCATTCAAGTCCAGAGGTTTCTGGCTCCTTTGCAATGGTCTCAGTTTACATGCGTCTTTCCAAAGCTGCATGGAGGACCGCTCGGCCTCTCGCAGACCGATGGCATGAGAAAAGACAGAGTCACTTCGATTCCGTGTCGCTCCGGGCGTTGTCTGATAGGACACCTTCACTGCTTCTTATTTGCCAGCAACTCCAGCTACGGTTAGAGAAAGGTGAGGAAGATGCGGGAAGAGGTAAGAGATGAGAAAACCAAGACAGGAGATAACAAAGGGGAGAAGAAGAAAGAGAAATAAAGAGACAGGACCGTGAGAGAAGGGACAAGAAGGTACAGAGAGAGAGAGAGAGAGAGAGAGAGAGAGAGAGAGAGAGAGAGAGTAAGGAATAGAGAGAGACACAGATAGAGAGTAGAGAGCAAAACAGGAAAAAGACAGAGAATAGAGAGAGGGAAGGGAACCTATGTTAAGGAGGAGAGAGAGGAGAGAGGAGAGAGGAGAGAGGAATGACTGGAGAGAGACGAGTGAGAGTTTGTCTGGTCCATTCGAAGAGTGATTTGGAACAGCAATGCATCCCTAGTCATTGTCTTTGACTTTGTCTCCAATGGTCTGCGCAGTCTGTTCGCTTTTCCATTAGATGGAAATGTTGCCTGACGCCGTCCAGTCATTCTCCATCTCCCAATTTCAATTATCCGGATGAAATGTTCTGCAGGATATGTTCCAGGCATCCGCTGGACAACAACATCTTTGGCCTACGAGTCACTTATTGGATGCAGTGTCTCATTTACCAACTGTCTTGTGCGACTAACCAAAGATACGAAACAGAACAAAGACAGAATCAGACAAACATAGCCAAAGACACACGCAGGCAAGTATAGCCACAACGATGGAAACGGTACCCACACCAACCACTAGACGACGGACAAAGAACGATCCAGAAAAACCAGAAAGAGAGGCAATGAGACAGACAGACAGACAGACAGACAGACAGACAGACAGATCTGCCTTCTGGACAGACTGAGTGCATATTAGCCAAAAGGCCGCTCTTCCAATCAGCAAAGACATTTGGATCTTGCCAACTGACAGTCATCTGATGTGACCAGAATGCCAGCTGTGGATCTTTCTGTGGATTACTGAAGTCGTAATTGCAACTGACTGCTTAAGAGCAACAGACAGACAGACAGACAGACAGAGAAACAGAGACAGACAGACAGGCAGACAGAGAAACAGAGGCAGACAGACAGACAGAGAAACAGAGACAGACAGACAGGCAGACAGACAGGCAGACAGAGAAACAGAGGCAGACAGACAGACAGAGAAACAGAGACAGACAGACAGGCAGACAGACAGGCAGACAGAGAAACAGAGACAGACAGATGATGCAAAACTTGTTTATCTAGATCTTAGTCCGTCTCACTTGCAATCCGCTGGCATGCACTATCTATCTATACTTCTTCGGCCTAATTCTTCGGCCTATGACTGTTCTCTGCTGGCGCCATGCAGCAGCCACAGACGACGCAGACTAAACGGACTAAACAGCAGTAGCAGCGGAAGAGGAGGAGCTGCTTAGGCATCACTTGGCGCTGTTTATGGGACACGGTGGCCGACTGGTTAGAGCGCTCGACCTGTAGCATGGAGAGTACGTGTTCGAGCCTCATCCGAGACAGTTACTGAGTAGGGAACTTGAGCAAGTTTTTAGCTCACAATTGCTCAGCGCCATCGATGTTCTGTCGTATGATCGTGTATGCACTTCTGAGCTTTGGAAGGATGGCAATATCAATACACAGTTGTATTGTATTGTATTGGTCATTTGAAGTGTAAGTTGCGCAGTGCATACTGCATAGCCTATACAGTGTCGCATCTGTTTATGATGTTAGAATCTGTTAATCTTCTCTTCACAAACATCATCCATATAGAATGAAGTCTATCACCGTGTGCCTCGTTTCTTGTCTGGGTTTCTGTCTGGTATGACCTTGGTAGCACCGTATGGCAGCCGAGAGGGACACGATGCTGCAGCAGCGTCGATTAGGTGCATGTAAACATTTTCAGACGCACCGTGTTAGATCTCACAGACAACCATGTTCCAGTGTCTTGCTCAAGAGACGTTATCCAGACATATAGGCCTACATAGCTTAACTAAATTCTATATCTCAGCCTTCTCAGTCCTTCTACATATACCATCTAGACACTATGATCTGTTCGTTCTTTCTCATGCCTTTCCCATACGTGGCTTTTAAGTTGCGCTGAACTATTTCGAGGCGTTCCATGTAATTGTAATGACAACAATTTATAGCCTATAGCATCGTCTGTAGCAACTTCTACGACGCCTTACACTGTCAACGGTCAACGCAAATGGCAAGCGTTACTACATAGCAAGTACATTTTAGCTGCTCTTTAAGAACATAAAAGCAGTTTAAAACGTAGATTACATGTGTTTAAGCTACATAGCATTCACATTTCAACACATAGCGTATCCAATTAAAAGTTTTCTCCCTCATGCGAAACTGTCTTGCTGGCTCTGCTCCTCACTAGCTTAGGGCAGTGCTTCCCAAGTATCTTCTCTGCCCAGTGCCCAGTCATTCCTGCCTTCGGTCCTCGGCCCGTGGTTACTTGGTTGTTCCGCAGGTGCGTACTTCTACGGCCCAGTCTAGGAGTTTCGCTATTGTTGGTCTCAACAGCTGGAACCAGTTACCTCAGAATTACCTAAGGGCCGTCCTTTTCTCTATTTCTTTAGACCAGTTCCGCAAGTGCCTGAAAACGTCTCTCTTTACCAGGTCGAAAGCACCTCTGATTTGAGTGGCGCTATATAAATGCTCGATTACGATTACGATTACATTTGGCGCATGTAAATATTTTAAATGTCCTGAATCGAGATATCTTAAAACTCTGACGGTTAGCGTCATCAGCTGACGTCACAGACTAACGTCATCAGCTGACGTCATCGGCTGACGTCATCGATTGAACCGTCGGTCAAGTGAGAAAGAAAACGAAAACGAGTGATGGGAAAGATTTGAAAAGGTTTTCGTATACAAAATAAGACTTTGGCACATCTTCACAAAACAATCGTCTATCACACGAATGTAGGAAAGAAAGAAGGAGGCAAGGAACCTCATCTAAGAACAGCATCAATCCAATCGGTTTCAGCTCATACGACGACAACGAAAATGACGAAACGACGACGACGACGACGACGATAAGAACAAACAGCAGAACAATTCTGATGAAGACGACGACAGCGATAGCAACGACAATGATGAAGTCACGCCTTCCACTTTTTATCACATACGACTATGCATAATTATCATGGACCGATATTAAAGTGCATGTAATCATATATGTATGCATGCATAATTGCATATTCATAGACATACCGCTTGCTAACTCCGCTACAGCCTAATGAGTTCACAGACTGTACACTGTCGGAGGGAAGAACAGACGGCGAGGGAGAAGAATTAGACTCGTATTCATATGCTGAGGCCAAGAAACATGAAGTCGCTTATACCTCATACCCATGGATGCCACATAGGCTAACTTAAGAGATTGAGACTAATTCTAGTGTGTGTGTGTGTGTGTGTGTGTGCGTGTGCGCGTGTAGTACCTTAATTAATTAGACATTTACATCGTCCTAATTAACGAACTCACCTCCATACGCCAGTTGGTGGAAAAAGACAAGTCTTCAATAGGCTGCGAAATAAGATCAGAGAAAGAAAAGGCTGACACCAAATCTGGTGAATCCCACAGTGCGGACCAGTGTGAGAAAACGCAGAAAGCACAGGTCTTTAATTAGTTAAATTTGTTCCATCATTGGTTGGATGGAACAAATAAATGACCAGAGAAAGCTGATAATAATTTTATCCTAGGTTGGATAAGCGACGAGGAAAGATCAAACCATGGAGTAGCAATAGTCCAGGCAATATAAGACAACGGAACAATTCAGAACATGTGCATCATCATGAGTTAAAGGTCGACAGATAGATAGGTCGAAGATGCCTCAGGTAACAGTAACAGGATCGTGTAACACTACTGAGAATGACTTAGCCAATAGAAAGTAGCGATCTGAGACCGACATAAGATAATTGATGCATGCAGATGTGGCCATTGCAGAGTCAAATGCTGTCTTTGCCTTGTCCGTCTTGTTTCCCTTAGGGACCTCATGAGGAAACGAAGTCTCGCCTCGTTCTTATTAAGTCTGCTCTTCATCCGATTGACTGTTCCACGTGCAAAACGTACACTCGACAACCCTGAAAGGATTAGAGACACTTAAACAAAATGTACAATTATCGTACCCTATAGAACATAAGTCCTGCTCTCTTACGCAGTCCTGCTGCTCATAAATATTTATACAAAATAATGATTTTATATTATATTATTTCCTTCTTTTTCTCTTGTTTCATATGACAAGCGAATGACGACTTATCTTTTACAGCTGTTGAGGTGAATTCATAAACGCGATAAGCATCCGATTAAAAATAATAATAATAATAAAAATAATAATAATAATAATAATAATAATAATACTAATAATTATAACTATAATTATTATTATTATTATTAATGCATTACACATATTATAACCCACTGTAATATACCATAACCTCACATATAATTTGATAAACATGTATAAATATATAGACTATAGCTTATTCAAATACATAATTTTATATGATCATCCAATATTCAAATACTCAAGTTGAAGGATCTGGTTAATTTAGTGTGGGCATAATATGTGTTTAATTTTAGGCCTATACATAATGAGGGTATATCGCATCTAATATTTCAAAAGATCTTCGATTAAAATAGCTTCATAGTATTTAATCTTATGTGAAATTTATATGGAGCGAGATTTCGTTCAGCTATTTCGACGCCAGTGACGTGCGAAGAGTGAGCGAGTCTTCCGGTTGGTCGCTTTTGACTACGCCATTCGTCGTTGCTGTTGTCGTTGTTGTTGTCGTTGTCGTGTTGTGTCTCGAGTGTTTCGAAGAATGGGAGGGAGAGGAGAAGGCTGACGATGACCCGGAGGAGGAAAGGTCAATGAATCGGAGGGCGTTGGATGTGGGATGCTGAGAGGAAGAAGGATGGAGATGAGGAGGGTAGCAGGAGTGGCATGTCACTGCGTCAAGGCTTCTTCTCTTCATCTCCATGCGTTTCAGTTCATCGAAGGCAGACGAAGACGAATGCGGAGCATGACTGTTCGAAGACGAAGCAACGTTGACCATCGACGAGTGGATCTTCCAGTTCGGTCTGTCATCAGCCACAGTGGTCAGCGACAGCCGAGGACTGACCAGTGAAGGTCTCAGACTGACCACCGATGGACGAGGACTGATCAGCTTACAATGGACGCCTCCATAGTGACTCAACCTATCGTCGCGTAGGATGACCTGCGTCTCCAGACCATCAATCGTTTCCGGTGTCGACTTCCGGCTGGGACTACTTCCTATGACGTCATCGTCGATGTCGTCCTGTCGTCCGCAGAAGGTGAGCTTCCGCCGGCGCGTCTCCAGGCGGAGGAATACCATGGCGCAGATGACGATGACGAGAGACGGCCAGAACATGCTGTGTACGACGTCAGACAGACTGTACGTCTTGTGCATGATGACGTCATCGTAGTCTCTGGTGTTGTAGAAGCAGTCGAGACGTTGGCCGCGCATCGAGCGCCACTGAGCGGCGTATTTGTCGACTTCACGGAGGTTGTCGTCTCGGTCCTTGAGACAAACGTTGAACGAACACTGGAACAGATAACAACAGCTGCAGCTGAACCATCAGATGAACCATCAGATGAACCATCAGATGAACCATCAGATGAACCATCAGATGAACCATCAGATGAACCATCAGATGAACCATCAGATGAATAATTAGACGAAATGGCGACAACGGAGCATTAGGACAACAGATAAACAGACGACGACGCAGGACACACGCGCACACACACACACGCACGCACGCACGCACGCACACACACACACACAGCTCATCAGACAAATGGCAAACGTCGTCTAAGCCCAACCACCCACCCATCCACCCATCCACCCATGGCACCCCGCTAACTCTGTCCCTAGATCGCGCTCTCTCTCAGTCACTCCCTGCAACTATATTTGGTCGCCTGTCTCTGAGTCTGTCTGTCTATGTGTTTGACTACGTCTCGCCTGTTCTCTATCTCCATTTATGTCTCCGTCTATGTCCGTCTACTTCCTCCTGGGGGTCGATCCAAAGTGGCTGATGTAGCCTCCTGACTTCATGTCTTCATAATTCCTTCATCCACTTAATATCTGTCTCTTCCAACCTTCCTGTTTAACGCCTACAATCGCTCTGTCCACATGCAAAACAATTTTAGTTTCTTGTGTGTAGAATAAAGCTATATACAAGAAATAGAGACCACTACACATCTGGCCATCATAAAACACGACTAAGCATAATTTACTGTACAGAACGAGAGTTTAACAAATGTTTTAACATCGTTGAACAGAGTTGAGTCTGTCAGTGACAAACAACAGTGGTAGGAAAGACGATCTTCCATGTTAGAAAATATTTGTTTAAAACTGCATTCACTAGCTAATTGCTGCACGCTGTACAGTAATATTATTGTTTAAAGGACCGACATCCGAAGGAAAATGGTCTTTAACAGCAGTCAGTTCGTCAATGTCTGTCTACCTGCCTGCCTGCCTGCCTGCCTGCCTGCCTGCCTGCCTGCCTGCCTGTCTGTCTGCCTGCCTCATGGCTGTCTCTCGAGCAGATAGGCATTCGAGAAGGCAGACAGACAACAAACATGAAGCGAGGTTTTCTGTCATTCGATTGTAATTCTGATTGATGTGTTTTATATAATGACTGTTTGCATGGATCCTTTTGTGTCAAGGCATTTCATCCCAGCATCCGTTCTCTTTCGTGTGGTCCTTTTCATAATGATCTTTCTCTTTCTTTCCTTTTTGTATGGTCCTTCTCCTAATGATCGTCTTTCTTCCTAACTCTTTCGTGTGTTCCTTCTTCAAATGATCTTCCTCTGTCTTTCTCTTTCATGAGGTCCTTTTCCTTCCTACCTTCATCGTCCTTCTCCTATACAGTAAGAGTGGCGGATGATGCAGATGCTTAAGATGATGTCATGCGTCGCGTTGCACGTGACCAGCCGAATCCTATCCTATATGGTCGGTTCAAGGTCTGATTAATTATGTAGCTGTTTGAGTCACCATCTCCTCTCCCTATGTCTCTCCCTATGTCTCTCCCTATGTCTCTCCCTATGTCTCTCCCTATGTCTCTCCCTATGTCTCTCCCTATGTCGCCTTGTGTCGGCTAATGCGTAGCCCTGTCTCTGCACTGTCTGCCAATGTCACCATATTTGTTTAGGTATGAGTGGTTGTCTTCGTGTCATCGTGCCTCTGATTGTCTGCCCTGCATTTCTCTGACTGCGTGTTTGCTTCTGTATGCTTGTGACTCCGTCTCTGTCCGTTTGACTCTGCGTCTGTCGTGTGCGTCTGTGTGTGCTGTGTTCTGCTGCAGTGGTTGTGGCTGAGTCTAAGGTTTCTAAGCGATGTCGTTTATACGTCGTTCATTGACAAGTCCGACCGTCATTCATCCATTGCAGCCAAGAGGAGGGCCAAAGGGTTGGCGCAGGCAGAGTATGGCCGAGGGGTGACACAGGCAGGGTATGGCCGAGGGGTGGCGCAGGCAGGAGAGGACCGAAGGGTTGGCGCAGGCAGGGTATGGCCGAGGGGTGACGCAGGCAGGAGAGGACCGAAGGGTTGATGCAGGCAGGGGCGTATAAGAGAGGAAAAGCACAGGATTCACGAGAGCAGGCTGTGGCACCGGAATCAATACTGGTTTCTTCGGCTTATTTGCTTGAACCAATAACATCCATCGACAGACAGAAGCGCTCTTGCACGTTCTCATAATATATATATATTCGTAATTGGCTGCAGGGTCTTCGTCTCGAAAACAAGGTCTTGGCTTTTGCTTCAGTCGTCTGTCGCTGATGATGATGTAACCGGTGTTGTTGTTGTTCAGTCTACAGAGGACAGCTGCATCAGGTCCAATATATCAGCGATTCATTGCGATTCATTTCTTTCCTCTCAGAAAGCGCCAGTTAGTCATAAATCCACTATGAATCCGTAAAATCTTATTTTATTTTCTTCCTGATGCGTATAATTAGTTGTAGGAAATTTGTAACAAAAATTGCTGAACCGAATACCGGAAGAGAAAAGAATAATTATACCACCGCACCCCAGTGCGCGGTGGTATAGGGGTATGTTCGGTGCCCTGCAGCTGGAGGGTTGCGGGTTCGAATCCACCTCAAAGCCGCCGCGTAGGGACCCTGGGCAAGTCCTTCACTCGCAATTGCTCATGCGCTTCGGCGTGAAACTCCGATTCAGCGTCCGCGCAGTAGTCGGGAGCGCCTCTGAATAGGAATCTGGAAGGGGCGCTATAACAAGTGTTCAAATACAATACAATACAATACAATTAGGAAGACGGTCGAGGAAAGAACTGAGATGAAGTGAATTAAAGACTAGAAATGCGACCTAATGAAGCGACGGAAATGGCGAAAGAAAGAGCCAGTGTAGGATAATTATGGTTGGATCTAAGACACGAAAACAAAACTAGCTATAGAAGTGCACGGCTGTTTTATGTCTTCTATTCTTCGGTAAAGACTACAGGGATCATCACGTTACTTGTCTGGAATATTTCATTCCACTGTATATCTTCTCAGGCCATGTTCAGTAAAGTTAAAAGTCACAACATATCTCACGTGGAACGTAGGGAAGCCGCTCCTTTCTTTTTCAAGGCCCTTGAGTCGACAATGGACGAATCCCAATTGGGTCCTGGACACAATGCATGGGCTTAGTCTAGCCTATCCCAAAGCTTGCCGTTTATTTCCCAGCAGCTTATACGCCTACAGTACGAAATGATGCTGCTTGGTGACTGAGACACTACGTGTGCGCAAACAGAATGCGCAAGAACCAGCAGTCAAACCGCGTGTGATGATTCGTTACCAAGCACGCAACCGATAGACCGCCGTGTTGCCATGCTCAGGCTATTCTCAAATCAATTCCCTTCCGTCCCCTTCCCTCCTTTCGGATGTTCCTTTCTCCTCCATTTTCCTCTATTTTCCTCTCTATACCTTCCTTAGATCACAAGCGATTCCCATCCATTCTGTTCCCGTCTCTTCCGTTCTATATTCTTCTATTCTTCTGTTAATTATTATAGATTCTATGAATCGATTAATTGGAAAATCAAGTCATCACGCAGTGCAGCAGCTGCTGCTGTTCGTTTAGCTGGACATTCGTTATGGGCTGAAGTAGACAGAGACGAGCACACGAAATGAACAGAGATTCAGACACACATGCACGCAGACTGAGCTGAGAAAAGCACCTGCCTCCTTGGCGCTCAGGAAGGCGAACACTGCGAGTCTGCGACGACGCAGGTCTTACTACTGCGTCTTCTCTACATATTTACTCATCTCGTTTTCTTACCTACCGCAATGTGCACGTCTTGAGTTAGAAACCGAATATGGTGCCAGCCAGCTATATCAGTTATGCAGGATGATTACAGAATCGTCATTAGCCACGAGGAAAGGTTCATGGTAAGAGCTCTGTAAAGCACCAGGTACTAAGTTTGTCTCTTATGCCACAGAGAGACAGGCCTGGATTAACCGCGGGTCCAGTGCATGGGTCCACAGACCCACGCCTGCTAAAAATTTCACAAATAAGGGGCCTACCATTAGTGTTCTACCTTAAACTCTTTATACATTCTAATGCTGTTCTTAACTATTATTTTAGTTTTCAAAAGTGACATTGTTGACAGGTAGCAACTGGAATATGTTTCACGCTATAGTTTTACTGCAGACAAACAACGGTAGTCACTTGCAACTCGACAGCTCAAACAAATAATGAGATTTGTGACCGTTCGCTCCTTTAGGCTGTTAGGGTTCCCAGGACAGTTTACTCTGCTGAGGCTGCTGATAGCCTCTTCCGCCCATCACCATCGCCTCTACAAATGTTGCAAATAATTATGAAGGAATACAATTTGCTATCAGGATTTCCGAATGTTTGCATTGCTCTGGGTATATATCTTATACTTCCTGTGTCTAACTGCAGCGGTAAAATATCAATTAAATGTAGTAACCTAAGCTTCTTCCGCCCATCACCATTGCCTCTCCAAATGCTGCAAATAATAATTATTATTAAGTTACACAATTTGCTATCAGGATTTTCGAATGTTTGCATTGCTCTGGGTATATATCTCACACTTCCTGTGTCTAATTGCAGTGGTGAAAGATCACTTAGTCACTTAAAGCGCATGAAAAATGCTTAAAGATCAACGACGGGACAAGATAGACTGAAAAATTTAACACTAATGAACAATGAGTGTGAAATTGTACAACGGCTAGGCCTATAGATTGTTGACAGTTTTTCTATTATGAAAGCAGGTCGTAGAAAGTTTTAAATTCACAAATAGGCCTATCTGTTCTATAATTTTTAATTTCGTCAGCACTTTTTGGTTAGACATATATTTGGGGCCTCCTATACAATTTTGGAACCAGGCCTACAAAATGTTAATCCGTCCCTGCAGAGAGAGATGCCATGCGACAAAGTGTTATGGGAAAAATAGCACGGACAAAATGCTCTTGTGATAAAATAGCATTAGACAAAATGACACCTCCTAAAATGTCCTGAGACAAAATGTCATGAGTAATAACAGACAATAGAAACCTAGCAGAAGAACCCGTGACCTGGAATTTATTCTATAGAGTATCTGGAAGACATTTTCATAAGCCAATAAGGAAGAGATAGAAGAGGACGATCCAGATATACAATCGAAATTTGGAATCAATATGCAAGGGTACTTCAACACTTGCCTCGAAGCAACAAAATGCCGTCGAAGGTTGGCATGATCCCTTCAACACCGTTGTTGGATTTGTCCATCCGACTGCAACCAAACTTACACGTAAGCTACAGCAGGAACAACACAGCACGGAACTCCTGCGTCGATATCTTGAACTTGGGGTTCAACCAGGAAAAAGAAGAGGAAGAAGAAAAATGCATTATTGTGTGAGTATCCGCGAAGGTCTTCACACTGTTGTGACTGACTACAGTAATAGACCCGATTACTTACTTACTTGGTAGACATTGCTAGAGTATCAACGTTGAAAGATAATTTCAGTCAGTATTAGTTTTTGTTAAAATAAAAGCTATAACTTTCATCCAATGAACTTTAAATAATTAATTACTCATGAAAATTGCGGTCTATAGAACCGTCTTAATGACCGCCCATGCAGTTACCTACCTCTCTATGCTGCCCAGTTGCCTGAAGGCTGTCGCGGTGTAGCAAGGCTTCATAACTGACCCAGTCGATGGAATAGATGACGGTAACCTGTACACACGGAAAGTAGGACGTAGTGCATGACCCTGTCGACCCCTTCTCCTTGCTCTTGTCCTTGTATCCGGTGCAGACAAGGCAAGACTGTTCGCCGCCCGTGTACGTTACATTCCTGACGGTGCACGAAGTCCGTTCGTATCCCTTGGCCAGTGAGTATTCTCTTGCCAGCATCACTCCGCAGACGACCATGATGCATATACAGACGGCTGAGATCGTCACCAGGACGCACGTGCTCGCCGCTTCCCGCGCGCGCCAACTGTGGATCGTACCAAACATCTTGCTGTCGTTTGCGATCACCAACGCACAGGCACTGGCCATGTTCGCCATTGCAGGACCGGTCAGTCTCAGAGCAAGGCAACTCTCCCTTGCAGACGATCCGATAAGCGCCCTACACTCACTTATTCAACGAAGGACCCTCTGACCTCTCTCTCAGCCGAAAAGTTCAACGGGAAAAGTATGGAGCAGACTCGATTTACTCCTGTGAATAAGAGCAGATCCTCCTCAAAAACTCACTTCCACCAATCAACGCAGCATATAATGGAATGAACTCGTCAGTCGACAAAAAATTCCTGTTGATTACAAGCAACAAAATGTTATCAGCAAAAGACACTTTTGGACGATCAATAACAAATATGCATATTGTTGGCCATTTTATCAATAACAGTAAACAACTGTTGCAATTTCAAACACCAGGTTGAGATTGATTGCATTGTTCTGCTTAATTGAGGAGCAATTTTATCTGTCTGTCCGTCCGTCCGTCCGTCCGTCCGTCCGTCCGTCCGTCCGTCCGTCCGTCCGTCCGTCCGTCCGTCCGTCCGTCCGTCCATCCATCCCATCCATCCATCCATCCATCCATCCATCCATCCATCCATCCATCCATCCATCCATCCATCCATCCATCCATCCATCTATCTATCTATCTATCTATCTATCTATCACCTTCTCGTGTATCTATCTATCACCTTCTCGTATATCTATCTATCTATCTATCTATCACCTTCTCGTGTATCTATCTATCACCTTCTCGTATATCTATCTATCACCTTCTCGTATATCTATCTATGTTTCTATTTATCTAATATATCGTCTTATATTAAATTATGCTGCAGTTCAACAATTCAATGCAAAATGACCAAACTCTTTCCTGTGAAGCACGAAAAAACTTCAGACAAAAGTGTCAAACTGAAAACAAGCGTACTGATTCGCTTATGTAGCTTGACAGCAATGACTTACAAAGGGGCTTTGATGACAAGTTAACAAATTAATAAATCTCTAATTGGGTAGGCCTTTGCTTTTGCCGATCACTGAATATAGTGATAAAAGAAATACAGATAGATCAACGCTGAGGTCTTATTGGCTGCATGTGCCAGTCAAAATGTAATCTAGATGAAAGGTTTTGTGTCAGACAAACTATTTCGCATGATATGAGCACCGAGTCATTTACTGTTATCCTCAACGCTGAGAACAGTCAATGGATTTCGCTGATCCAGTCCAGTTATTTGAGTCGGGTTTCTTTCACTTGCATCAGACATTCATTTAAATCCCATCACCCTTTTGAATTAAATATAACGTGCAGACAACAATTAGGCACAAGTGAAGGTCTAACTGATGACCTATCTGCCCGTGGAACGACAACCGTCTGCCATCAATCGCTATGAGACCCCAGCGGCGGCGGCGGCGGCGGCGGAAGCGGTGAGCCATCTTCTCGGTGCCTCAGCCGCCAGAGTAGCAGCTGCTGTCGCCTAGAGACACAATTCCAATCAGATCAGACTCATCCGTTATTCTTAAACTCCTTACCTTGGTTGTTCCGTTGACAGACGACCTTCGACCTTCCTCCTCGAACTTTCGAAACGAATGTTAGACGACGCTTAGATCTGAGGATCGTTGCTTAACATAGGAATCCTCCATCTGGCGATCAACTCATTCCATAGTCATCATCATCATCGTCGTCCTCGTCTTTGCTTTCCATTCACCCATCGCTCGTTGGTTGATGCTTCTCTATTGACGTTTCGTTGCGTAGGTCGACACTAACACCGAACCAGACGACGATGCCAATAGGAGCCTGGCTCTCAGTTTGTTAAGACAGAGGCAGAAGAGGCAGCAGCAGCAGCAGCAGCAGCAGCAGCAGCAGCAGCAGCAGCAGCAGCAGCACACAACGCCTACTGTGCCACTGCATAAACGAATGCAAATCTGGAGGCATTCATGGCGGCGCTTAATCGATCGACGACGACGACGCTGCAGCCGACGGCCACAGCCACAGAAGGCAGACGATGACGTCGTCTCCTCAGGCCACCAACCGAACGAAGCCCATGCACACACACACACGCACGATGTAGGCGCCGCCCAACTGCCACCATATCATCAAGGTAACCGTCTCTGTCTGTCTGTTTCTGTCTCCGTCTCTTTTTTTCTCTGCAGGTGCTCTCTCTCTCTCTTGCTCTCGCTGACTATTTATCTCTCCCTCCCTTACTCTTTCTCTCTATCTCTCGTACTCTTTATCCCTCCCTTTCTCTCTCTCTCTCTCTTTCTCTCTATCTCTGGCTGTCGTGACCACTGGCTGGTCGTTCGGTGGGGCAGGCAGGCCAAATGAAGGACGGATGGGCGGACGGATGAGGGAGTTGGCGGGCACTAGCGAGTCGTCTGCCATGCAGAGACCCAACAGCCGCCGCCAGCGGACGGAAGGGCAGCCGGTCGGTCGGTCGGTCGGTCGGTCGGCCAGACGTAATGACCAATTTTTTTGCCGTCTGCTATTAGAATAATCGTTGACGATCGGTTAGCAGCGGCTGGACAGACACAAGCAGCGATGGAGAGAGAGGAGGGACCGCCGAAGAAGATGAGTAATCGGCTGCAGCAGCGGTGGTTGAGCGTCGCTATCAGTGATGTGGGGCCTCTAGTGTTAGCATGAGTAATCGGCCACACAGGCAGCAACAGCAGCAGCAACTGAGGAGGCAGAAGCATCAGCAGCAGACGACACGACGAGTGATTCATGAAGCACACGGTCTCCATGGCACCAAAGTTCCATCTTCAGGTCGGCATTAGCAATAGGATAAATGACAAGTCAAGGACGATTACTCCTATTTCCCTCTCAATCCTCCTTCCGTCCTTCCTTCATACTGTCTGCCATACGTACCATGTGAGACCTATGCAAGAGACGGTCTTCGCCAGGCAGGCGACGCTTTGGCCTTTAGTTGCGATGGAAACACTTTCTCTTATGCATTATCAGCACTGTAACCTATTTTAAAGCGAATACGGGAATGATGGAAATGGCCAAACAGGTCATAATGAAACGATGAGAAAATAACTGGTCAGTTAGTAGCAACAACCGGGGAAATGTCACAATTTCATGGAATCACAAAACGGTCATCAGAATCTGATAAAGGTGACAAGTCTTAGAAACAATTATAACTGAAATAGGGGTTAGGAAAAATCCTGATGGAAACTACTAAATGTGTGATAGATACTGAAAACAGGTCGTTAAAATCGATGACATTACGTTAGACCTTGCTTATTTGTTCTCGCCTTGGAAACTTCTGGGCGATGAGCACGCTGTAACGTGAAGTAAAGAACAGCTAAGAAGTGGAAAAGATTCATCGATCTTTTCTAGAAACGTCTTTCAGCCATCACACATGTTTCCAAGAACATTGTTCAAATTCAAATTTATTAGAATCGATTCCATGAACAGTGAATACAATGTACATGTAAGAATACAGTCATTAACAGTTTTCATTTCGTAAATGCCATTAGTAGGTAACAGAAATTGAAGAGGTCACATAGTCTAACAGTTTAAGTAGTAAAATCGATTCATGGGGAGCAGAAGCCCATGGGGCTTATCTAGTCTTCCCCACTATGATAGAACAAATTGGTTGGACTTAAAAGGGAACATGAGTCAGTTCGGTTAACTTAGAATGAGAAATAGATAAGGCGGTAGTAAAATCAACATCAGTTAAGTAAG
Source organism: Aporrectodea caliginosa (assembly GCA_020284085.1). Classification (NCBI taxonomy): domain Eukaryota; kingdom Metazoa; phylum Annelida; class Clitellata; order Crassiclitellata; family Lumbricidae; genus Aporrectodea; species Aporrectodea caliginosa. The sequence goes on along the minus strand of JACEVL010000085.1, from coordinate 1,920,214 downwards.
CTTTTTTATAAGCCTGTTTGAAGGAGTTAAGTGAGCTCTGGGTTCCATAGTTTAGGCCCAGTTATTCTAGCAGAAAATTACCTAACATTAGTTTTACAGATATTGAAGATTAAACCGTGAGCTGTGTTATAACCGTGGACAAAAGCATTAGTCGAGAAATAGTCATTAAATATACTGGGCAAGGTTTGGCTCTGATGTCGGTACATGAAGGTAGCAAGTTGGAGTTTATGTAGGTAAAAGATAGTTAATAAGTTGACACTTTTAAACAGACTAGAGGTCTTTGCCAAGTAGTGTACACCAGCTATGGTTCTCACAACCCTCTTTTGGAGTAAGTGTATTGGTTGGAGTGGAGTTTTATATCCACCTGCCCATATTATAGCACCATAATTAAACATTATTCACTCATCAGTCCAACAATCCACTCACTGAGCAATACAGATTACATCAAACACCATATGTTGGTGAGAATATCGTAGCAGGAGTCTAATATCAGCCGTTGTACCTCCGGCGCGTCGCCTTTGCAGCATCAACTGGTAACCAATTAATTCCGCTAACGTTCAACATCGTCAACCTGATGGATGGCGCCTAACAGTCTGCTGCAATATTACTTTATTGCTTTACAATGTTATTACTTCTATGTGCTATTTTATACTTCAATTTCGATGTTTCATTGTGAATCTGGCAATGGAGTATTGAAGGCCATACTTACTTACTTATTATGAAGATGAAAATTTGCATAATTCCTATCGACCACAGGCTGTATCTCTCTCTATGTCTCAACGGACTGATCTTCTCGGTATTTACCTGATTGCGGATTGGCTTTGGTGCGTAAATAGCAATAATAATAATTATAATTATAATAATAATAATAGTATTAATAATAGCCATCCCAGAAATGCATTCTTCTTTGTTTGAAGTAGTTTTCAACGCCCTCTGGATTGGGTTAAAAACAATAATAATAATTTGTGGTAGTATGGTTTATGCAGGTATCTAGATAATAACATCTTCCAGTACATTCGTTGGGCGCTTATACTCAGTCAGAGTGTAAGTTATTATAACTGTAATCATCAATTCTTATAATTATACCCTCTTCAAGGCAAACGTTTGTCCTGAGATGAGCCTTTACACGGTCATCTCATTGTCTTTCTTTGGTCATAACTACAACTGAAACGTTGCTTGGTGAACGAGCTTTCTCGGTTGCAGGACCTAAATTCTCTCACATTATATGTTCGTTCTACTCAGTCGCTTATGCTATGGAATTGGTAAGAGGAACTTCGTGCAATGCTTCAGCTATTTATTTTGTTTTCGCTTCCCTTAATCAATCATTCACTCTATCACTCACTCGTTGAGTCTTTTTGTAGATAATCACTGGATAATCTAATTTATCTTTTAGGAAAGTCTAGGACTCTAGGCCTATGTCTTTGCAGCAAACTGTTGTTCAATTTTATTTACTAAAAATTATTAGAAGGCAACCTAGCTATACTAAGCCAGCCATGTGTGCATTTGGACAAGGTACCATTTCGTTGGAGATCTTAAACGCATGCTCGTGCACAGATTCTATCCTGATAGACAGATTTAGGAAACTTTTACTTTGTAATTATTTATGCTGAGCCGCTACAAATTCTGCATTCCATTACATATTAATAGTTAAAAGTTCAAATCTTTTGCAGCATCAAAGTGGTTTACATTATTTGCATCTTCAAATGATTGAGATCATTAGCAAATTGTCTAAATCATTTGCAGCATCAAATGGTTTAAATCATCTGAATCTTCAAATGGTTTAAATCATTTGCGTACACAAAATATTTGCATTATTTGCAGCATTAAATGCTAATTAAATGCGCCATCCATTCCTAGTTCAGCTCATGGACATATTATGGTGTGAGAACAAAATGTTCAATTAGTTTACATAATGGCATCATCTAATGTTTACATTTGCAGTCTAACTCAATGTAAATAGGTAAGATTGAAGAAAACACAGAAATTTAGTAAAGCTGACTAAAATCTTTGAATCCTAAAGCTGTGTAACTTTTGTCTAGTACAAGGCGTCTGAACTAGACATGTTCTTCCGTCCAAACAGAAAGTGTTAAAGAAAACTAATAATCTCAGGTTTCGTAACGATAACATGTAGGTTGAATAGGATCAGCGTTTGTCTTCAGTTGTTATTAGTGAAATAGTCATCGTCTTCCTATTAACAACGCCTTCCATGGAACTAACACAATCTGAATGTATCGGTTGGTTTCAGCAAAGTTCTAACTTTCAACCGCATCAGCACCATTCTATTTAAATGAAATTTAGTCGAACCCTTTGTTTCTTTGCCCAGCAATATTTCCGAAATGACTGTTGGTTTTCTATAAGATCCAGAATATAAAGGCTAGGCCTACCTACAATTTATTTACATTTTAGCTGTTATCATAGGAGCTCAATAAATAATAACTGCTCTTAATTTTAATTTCGATTATAGTCAGGTTCTGGTGAAGATGATGATGTTAATATATATATATGACTTACGTTGTCCATCTGCCTTGTTACGATGTCTGCAGGCTGAAGTCCTTTCCTCTCATCCATCGATGCCTCCTTCACTCTGCCTGTGTCTTCTGCAGTCACCAAATGTCACATGCCAGAGTCGTACTCCAGCAACGACCACGCAGTCGCTCTCTCCGTCACTCCGTCTCTCTGTCTCTATCTGTCTCTTCTGTCTCTCTCCCTCTCTCTCTATCTGCTGCTGCTCTCAGCCGCCTACCGAACATCCGGCAGACCAGGCTCAGTCGTTTCCACGAACTCGACGATCGTCCATAATAATGTAACACCAGACGTCCCTATAATATATGCACTGTGCAATGTCCACGCGCTGCCTCTTACTCTCCTCCTCCTACTCCTCCCTTCCTCCTCCTCCGCCTCCGCCCCCTTCTTCTTCCTTCTCCTCACTCTCCTCCTCTTCCTTCTGCTCTTTCTCCGTCTCCTTCTTCTCTTCGTTGTACTCTTTCTCCCAAAACACTTCCTCCGTTTCTTTCTCTTCCTACTCACAGGTCTCCTCTCGTATCTTTCTCTTTTGCATTCTTCTTCTTCGTCGATCACTTCATAGAAGTTTTCTGATCTTTCTTTGCTATTTTTCCCGTTTTGCATTTCGATCGTTTTATTGATATCATGATTCCGTGGACTTTTCCGATTCAGTTTCTTTTTATCTATATATACACTTTATAATATTATAGTTTAATCTTCAAAATTCTTTCAATTTCTAATGTCATCATCATCATGTTCTTCCTGCTGTTTGTCCTTCCTCCTTTCTTTCTTACATTCTTTCTTCTGATTCTGTTCTGTTTTATTGCTTCTCTTTTTCACTCCTATCTCTACGAAATCCTTGTCTTCTATCACTCGATTTCCGCAGAATTAGACGTAACATGCCTCAGCTTGTCTTAGATCACTAGCAGCGCACAAGTTTCCAATCGACTGAAATAATGAAATTCATTTCTTAGTGTTGCACTTAAAAGCCAATCAGAGCTCATTAGCCTAAGCCAAGCGAAAACTCAAATTCCGACATATCACATATGAGATGCCTAGGGGTGTCCAGAAAAATGACAAATCGCAGAAAACACCCATATTGAAGTTTTTCCCGTTATTCTATTCATCTATTGTCTATAAATATTTTTACAGAATTTAAAAAAGTTATCCTGAGGTCCCTCAAAGCCCCTGAACATGCCCTACTTAAGTCCCCAGAACTGAAGACGCCCATGCTCGGATCTTGGAACTTGGGTCCATTGTCGATTTACTCTTTTTATCACAAAAAATTAACTAAGAGTCCAGTTTGGATGAACCTTGTACTGTTTATTTGTCTCGATGAGAGCTACATTCAGATGAAATATAGATACTAAATTCGTGGTCATTCAAGGTCATTTCAAGGTCATAAGAAACGAAATCGAACAAAAATTTAAGAAAAATAATCAGATCTCAGCCAATAATTGATAAAATTGGTTAATTCTTTTTTGTATTTCTCGTCTGGATAAGGGCTACCTGTGATAAGAAACAAGGGTACCAAATACAAGACGATCAAAAGTTATTTTAATTACAAAAGGTCAATTTTAGAGTAAAAATCATTGTCTGAAATTGACCTTTTTGTCCTTTAAATAACTTTTGATCGTCTTACATTTGGTATCCTTGTTTCTTATCACAGGTAGCCCTTTTCAAGACGAGAAATGCAAGAAAGAATTAACCAATTTCAACAATTATTGGCTGAGATCTGATCATTTTTCTTTGATTTTTGCTAGATTTCGGTTATTTTGACCTTGAAATGACCTTGAATGACCTTGAATGTAGTATGTATATTTTACCTGGATGTAGCTCTCATTGAGATAAACATAACAACTTAAAGTGCTTCGAGATCAGACTCTTCGTTAATTTTTGTGATAAAAAGAGTAAATCGACAATGGACCCAAGTTCCAAGATCCGAGCATGGGCGTCTTCAGTTCTGGGGACTTAAGTAGGGTATGTTCAGGGGCTTTGAGGGACCTCAGGATAACTTTTTAAAATTCTGTAAAAAATATTTATAGACAATAGATGAATAGAATAACGGGAAAAACTTCAATATGCGTGTTTTCTGCGATTTGTCATTTTTCTGGACACCCCTAGAGATGCCGTTTGAGTTCGGAAGCAGAATAACACCCTGTGAAGGCAGACATTATCCTATTCTTGGTAACTTCCCTATCCTCTCTATCCCTCCCCCTCTCTCTGTCTGTCTCTGTCTATGTATCTGTCTGCCTCTGTCTGTTTCTTACTTTGTGTCTGTGTCTGTGTATGTGTCTGTCTGTCTCTCTCTGTGTCTCTCTATCTGTCTCTGTCTCTCTTACTCTCCGTCTCTCTCTGTCTCTCTCTGTCTCTGTCTCTCTTACTCTCTGTCTCTCTGTCTCTATCTTTGTCTGTGTATGTATATGTGTCTGTCTGTCTGTCTCTCACTCGTGTCCTCTTGCTGTGGCTTGCGAAGCGACAGTGTTGTTCTTATTGATGGGTGCTGTAAGAGGACATAACATGTCAACAAACATTTGCTCCCTACATTTCATGACAGTCGCCGTTGGACCAACCGACCGACCGCCGTCAGTCGTCGTCTCATCATTTATGTAGAGCCTCTGGCCATCAGATGCTGCTGCTGCATCCGGATATGAGTCTTCGATCATCCGACGGACGACGCATATAATCATCCTGTTTACATCATTAGTCGCCACTCCTCTTCATAACTCTCCTCTTCCATCTCCCACTCCTCCTCCTCCTCCTCTCTCTCCTCCTCTTCCTACTTCTCCTCTTTCGCCTCCTCCTCCTCTCTCCCTCTCCCCTCTTCTTCCTTCTCCTCCTCCCTCTACTGCTCCTCCTCCTCCTTATCTTCTCCTTCCTCCTTCTCCTCTCTCCCTCTCCTCCTCTTCTTCCTTCTCCTCTTCCTTCTCCTCTTCCTCCTCTCTCCCTCTCCCCTCTTCTTCCTTCTCCTCCTCCCTCTACTTCTCCTCCTCCTCCTTATCTTCTGCTTCCTTCTTCTCCTCTCTCCCTCTCCTCCTCTTCTTCTTTCTCCTCTTCCTCCTCCTTCTATATCTCCTCCTTCTTCTCCTCTTCCGCCTCTTCCTCCTCTCTGCCTCTCCTCCTCTACAATATAAGATTAATCTACCAACAACATTAGGCCCCAATAACACTGCCATTTATACATGTCTCATTTCCTGCCTCATCAAAGGTCTCTGTCTGTCTCCTTTCTAGCATAGTGAGTCTATGTGTTTGTCTGCTTGTCCGTGTCGTTCCTCTCATTCAGTCCAGTGCTTTCGAAAACATTTCACTAACGTGCGCACTATCTCACATTGTTGCGTATATCTGATTATTGTTAAATATATCTGACTATGGTTAGATATCTCTGTGTATGGTTAGGTCTCTTTGTTTAGAAAGGAGTGGTTGTGTTCTTATGGTTGACTAGTTTTGTGTTGGACAATAAGTTTATATAAACCAATGTGTAGTTAGGATTGTTTGAGTTTGGTCTTTTGTGTTGGTCTGAGTAGATCAATGTTGTTGTTAGGCTTAGAAAACCAAACATCACGTGTAATATTTAAGTGAGAAGAACCGCAACTGCATGGGTGCTTCTTTAAGGTTAGAATAGTTAAACTTTCGGTTAAGACTTAAGAGTTCTGGTACTTTCCGACTGAAGTGGTCGTCAAATGTTATACTTTCGTGTCTGGTGACGACGTCTGTGTGTGTGTGTGTGTTAGCTGTTATCGAAAGACGGTTGTATGGTGCTTTCTCGTTGAGTAGCCTGTTAAAGAAAGTTTCATCATACTCCTATACAGAATCATTCCAGTTGACTAAGGAATTAACGGGGACCATGTAACAACATACACAAATACATACATAAATACTTACACATACATACACACATGCATATAAACGTACATGCATGCACGCATACATACATGTATACATACATACATGCATCTATACATGCATATGGACACGCATCCATACGTGCGTACATGCATACATTGTACATACATAGGCCTACATACATACAGACATGCATGCATATGTGCATACATGCATACATGCATTCATGCATTCATGCAAACATACATTCATGCATACATACATTCATGCATACATACATGCATGCATTCATACAATCAAGCACGAATACATACATACAGATAGGCAGAAACATATACAGCTCGAAACTCTTGACAAATTGTTTTCGCACACATGGCAATATAAATTGCAACTGGCCTAAGCTGGAAAATAAACGGCAAATCCAGCGATGTACTGGCCCTCATGTTCGGAACCTTGGTATTCGTCAATTACGCTCATGGGACGAAAATCAGGAGATGAGCCACTCCCTGACGTTCCATTCTGGGACATTCTTTGCCTTTTATTTAAAACCTGGCTCATTGTTTTATAGGTATCATACTCTTTTATGCCATCCTTGAATTGCTGGTCCACATCATAGAACGAGTATGCGCATATTACGAATATTAAGATTTTTAGAAATTTACGAATATTGACGAATATTAAAATGGCCAACGAATATTAAAAATTTCAAGTTCCTTTAATTCTTAATTCTTCAAAATCCTTACTCATAAATGACATCTTTTGACGGAAGTGACCATCGTGTGTTTTTCCGGAATTTGCCGCCCCTTAAAAATGCCACCTTTAAGCAGCCGCCTATTATCTCCTATACCTAAAGCTGGCACTGAGCGTCGTAGCTATTTGATATTTGGACCTAGACGAGTGACATCAATATTAAACAACATATAGCGACATTATGCGTCAGCCTAATTCCTTATCAGTCAACCGCCTCTGACTTATAAGGCAAGCGCTAAGTTGAAGGCATCATTGGAACTAATTGAAACGAATCTTCTTCATAATACTGGCATTACCCATACTGAGTGTGGGGTTTTCGGAGATTGGAGAGACTGCAGAGAGATACAGAAACATACAGACAGACAGACGGACAAAGACTGAGAGTGAGTGAGTGAGTGAGTGTGTGTGTGTGTGTGTGTGTGTGTGTGTGTGAGAGAGAGAGAGAGAGAGAGAGAGAGAGAGAGAGAGAGAGAGAGAGAGAGAGAGAGAGAGAGACTTTGATTCGGGTCAGATCATTTGCCCTCAGCTTGGCTTGGAACATTATACACAAGGTGTCTCATTCCCTCAATTGGTTCTGTCTCACAAACACAAAGGCTATATTGTTATGCATGAAACAGTTTAGCGCGCAAATGATAATTTTTATTGTATTAATGTTACCACAAAGCCAAAACTTGTGTGAGATTCGTCACCTTTGGCTCTATAGCATAGATTCCCGGGCCTCTGGTCATGGTTGGCTTTTTTTACAGAGAACCTCAAGGGTAGGGTAAGATTTGGCTAAGCGTATACCAGCTTACGGACCACAGCACTTAGTATAGCGCCGCATAACCACTGCACATGTTCTTAAATAGTAGTCTTAAATAAGTTCGTAACCAAAAGGAAAACAGTGACGTCATCAACGAATATTTACGAATATTTACGAATATTAAAAATAACCTAATATTCACGAATATTTACGAATATTAAAGCCTGTAGTCACGAATTCTCGTTCTATGGTCCACATGTTTGATTCAAAAAGTTCGCTGCTTAACCTACACACGCTGTTGCGAGGGCACGGATAGTTCTCAATGAGCGAACTGTTTCAGTTTGTGATGAAAGACTAAGGAACTCACTTCCAGCACGGATTTACTCCAAGAATGTTGTTCGGTTCTTAAATCACGAATAAATTCCTGTTTTAAGATCATAATGTCTCATAGGCTGTTTCTTGTTCCCAAGAAATGCTCATTCTGATCTTGGATTATTATCTATTTGCTTCACTTACAGCAAAGATGTTCAAGTGTATTCAACATAGGCGCTGTAGAAGTTAATCGATTTTAAGATAGACAATCCATGCTTCCTAATCCAGACTCATCTGGTATCCTAAGTCTTATTCCATTTTCTTTCTCTACAATTATTGCAAATGTTATTTCTACAGTTTCCTTTTCTTTTGGATTTCAGTCGCCGTTTTCTAATCCTCTCGTGACTTGCAGAATGCCACTACAATTTGCGTTAACCGGACAGCAATAGGCCTATAAAGCGAGTCAAATTTCGTTCTATAAGATATCCCAACACAATCTTCTGCCCAATCTCCATTTTTATTATTTTTTTCTTTAACTTTGATATTATTCATGATACTTCTTATTTTAATCCTTGTTTTCTTCTGCTGTTTCTGTTCAACTTGCCCAACTCAGCTCTTACTAATGAATCTAATGAATCTGCCTTCTTCTCCTCTTCCACATTCTTCTTCTCGTCTTCCTTTACTTCTCTTTGTCATGATCTTCCTTCTATTAACGCTTCTCTGATATTGACAGATCATAATTATGATCCGCCTCTTCCTTCTCTTCATTCTAGTCAACGGATTCTCATCCATGTATTTCACTATATCCTGCTCCTTTGTCTCAACCTTCCCCCCAACAAGCTCTTCCTCGTCCGCTGAATTCACTTGTGCTGCTGTGTCACTGTCTTTCTATCTCGTGCTATCTGTGTAGGTGGACGTGGGATTGGGGTGGGGGGAGGAGGTGGGGGAGAGAATGAGGGGGGGAGGGTTGCGTCTGTGATTCGATCGAAGCCTTCGACTGACACGTCTACGATCGATGGTTGACTCAAGAACAGGACTCGAGACCAACAACAATCGACATCCTCCTCCTTCTCCTCCTACTTCTCCTCTTCCTTCTCCTCCTCCTTCTCCTCCTCCTGCTCTTTTCACCTCCTTCTCCCTCTCCTCCTCCTCCTCCTTCTCCCCTTCTCCTCCTTCTCCTCCTCCTGCTCTTTTCACCTCCTCCTCCCTTTCTCCTCTTCCTTCTCCCCTTCTCCTCCTCCTTCTCCTCCTGCTCTTTTCACCTCCTTCTTCCTTCTCCTCTTCCTTCTCCTCCTGCTCTTTTTACCTCCTCCTCCCCTTCTCCTCTTGCTTCTCCTCCTGCTCTTTTCACCTCCTCCTCCCTTTCTGCGCCTACTTCGGCGCACATGACGTCATCGTCCATAGAACAACAACCGCCCACACTTCAACCTACGTCAATTTCAGTTCCACTCTAATCTCTTCATCATTCGCTCCCCCTCTTCCCCGTCCACTGTCCACTCACAATTTCCTCTCTCCGAACCTCTTTCACGAAAGTGGGATCAATAGCAGGGATAAAAGTACAGCTCCCAAATGACAAACCGATCCAGCTACTCTCTAACCCCTAGGAAATTGATCACTATAGTTATATCCTATGTAAGAATGTACGGGATAAACAAGCAATTTGTTAGGAGACTACGCAGGCGGAAAATCAGGCGCAAACAGGTTCAACAGTCGAAACAGCAGCCAAAGAAGGCGAGTTATTCCTGCTGTATAGAGCCAAACATTTAGAATTCCAAGGTAGTGAAGCTTTGAGGATAGGCACGGTGGGTGGTCTCGTATTTTTCCATCTGTCGTTTAGCTGCAGTGATCCATTCATGCAATGGTATGAGTGAGATCAGCCACTGCGAGCGATCGATCGATCGATAAGAATCGGCCAATTACAGTTTCATCCCAGATCAGGCAGCAACCGCTTCACAAGGAATTAGTTAAACATTAGGCCACCGGCCATTCATACAAAATGACTTGTAACTGGGACAAAGTCTGCCACGGCTATATAGGGGGTCTGGGAGAGAGTCGTAAACTGTCCCAGTGAGGTCTGGGGCGGTCATAGTCCGAATTCGTTAAAATATAGACTGACTTGCATTAGTGCAAATCCTAATCGGAAAATGTGAAAATGGGAAGGTGGTGTATCTCAGTGCTGACAAAGAACCAAAAGGCTGTCCATGTCTTTCTAACGTATCTTCAATGTTGCTGTATCAAGCAGGACAATGTCGTGAATACTTTGCTTAGTGTACTGGATAAATCTCGCAGCTGTATGGCTATTGGAAGGCAACTTGATATTGGAAGGCGGTGCTAAGAAATGCCGAGTTCTAATGGCTCCGCATGAATGGTGAATATACTATCAATGTTTTATTGCACGTAGGCTATTCAATTGAACTCCTGTTTCATCCAGTGAATCACATAAGATACACATACATGTAAGTTCACCTGTTTGCAAACAGCTACATTGTGCGGTCTAAAGGCATTAGTAGAGGTCAATCTCGAGACAGGAGCCGCAGAAACATAGAGAAACTGGTCGATAAAAGGCGAATATCTAACAAAGGTCAGCAGAAATTATGTTCGCGACTTTAAACCTTGAAATCGGCTGAAAAGTGCCGAGGACTAAAGAAATTGGTCGTCAAATTTTTTTTATATAATCATACATATAAATAATAATGCAGTTTTAGATTCCTGGAAGTCTGAGTGACAAGATCGTCGTAGATTTTTCATCATAGCCATCGTGAAATGTCAACGTTCTCAGCCCTTGCATCCGTCAGCGTCTCAATGTATTCTGTTGGCTTCAGAGCTCCTTAAGCCTTACGTCTAAAAAGCCAAGCTATAATTATGTAGTTGGCGTCAGAGGTATTTTAACTTAGCGTCTCAAACAGCACAGTCATATATATGTCTTATGTAGGACATAAGAAACAACATAATAAGCTTATAACAAACTTATAAAACTTATAAACTCTTCGATTGAAGAGCAGTGTGCGGATATTTTAGAAAAGGTTGGTCAAAACTGTGACAACCGAAATTTAATAAGCCTTGAACAATATGTCAGCGGAAGTAAGTAAGTAATCAAGTAAGAAAGCAAGCAAGCGACTAAGTGAATAAGTAAGTAAGTAAGCAATCTTAATCAGCGCAAAACACTTGAAAGCATCGCGTGTATACAAAATGTAAAAAGGAGCACACGTTCAGCAAAAATTATGCAGTTTAAATGTCTAACTCCAAAAGCAATTTTAAGGTTTCGACATTCTACTTGCTTGAGATACGCTTTAACATACAACGTCGTGCTTCTAATTAAAATGTGAAAGATTCTCTTCCCAAAATATCCAAAAACACTTGACCAAAATTCAGACAAATTTCAGATTTTGCTCTTATTTGCAGCGGTAAAAACGGTTCTTGTCACATAGTTCATCCATACACTGGCAGAAGCTACAGAAATCGTAAAAACAAATCTACTGTTTGTCGTCCTAACCTGTCTTTGACCTGTAAATTTCATAAATATAGCAAAGATATCAGTCATCATCGAATCTCTGCTATCACCTCGTTATGTTGTTCTTCACTGACCAATCGTTGTTCATCTTCCTCAATGCTTTAAGACTATATTCCATACTCTTCAGCAGTTGCGTCTCTTCTCACTGGTCCGTCAACACATCAGTCTGTCAGTCTCTTCCAACTTACTCAAGTTCACTCGTCGGTTGTCCTTTCCAAGACAGTGAGCTATAGCCTCACTTATACTGTAGCTGAATTCGCCTCAACTCAAACTACGTATAAGTTTCTCACTCAAGTTTAAAACTTAATACTAGATTTAAAATAAGAGAACAGGAACGCTAGCTTGATTTATGTTTTTAGAAACGTGACCACAATTCTGCCACTACTGCCGAAAGAAGGAGTTTATGGACGTTTTGTGACATCATTGACATCTTTGACGTCTTCCATTTGTTGTTAATTCTGTGGTGGATGTCTTTGTAACCTTTCATTAAGTTCCAGCTCGGGGAAGCTGACCGGAATCTTCCGAGTTGTCATCAGTTTCGCACCTCCTGCAAGGCGGGTTCTTTGGTCTCACCGTTCCACTACTACCGCTACAAATGCTGCTTTTATACAGAGAACAATTGTATTATGTATAGTTAAAAATTTAAATTGCGTAGTTACAGATCTACGTCGATTGTAGGCCTAATCTTTCCTTAAGTTTCAGGACGATTAAATAAATAAAATTTCCATACCTTTATCCCGCTGTCTACATAAAATTTCCACACTTCGTGTCACCTAAGTCAATAAATATTGAGAGATTGACAATTGCGCAGTTTAATTCGAGATTTCTACATCGTTCAACTAGCATCTGTCAACACAGCTGTGTTTGTTTACGTACTTCACTTTTGCACACATAGTCTCGTCTCAATTAAGCCACATTGGAAGATTATCTGCGCAGTTAATACGTCTGAGTCTGTCAACAAAACAGTGTCTCTGGCTAATCCACAAATCGTGCTCACGCATCTCTCCAGCGTAGTCGAGCATCTCTTCTCAGCCTTCTGTCTCCTGGCTACTCGTCAGAGGGCTTGGTATTCGTTACATTAGATTGTTTTGACCGATTAATTTCTGGGCAGTCGCCATAATTATATAAAGTGAATAAATGTCGCCATCTTGCGATTAAGGCGAGTGAATTGAAGAACTGTGTGTGTGTGTGTGTGTGTGTGTGTGTGTGTGTGTGTGTGTGTGTGTGTGTGTGTGTGTGTGTGTGTGTGTGTGTGTGTGTGTGTGTGTGTGTGTGTGTGTGTGTGTGTGTGTGTGTGTGTGTGTGTGTGTGTGTGTGTGTGTGTCTATAATACTATACCTCAGGACCTGTCTTAATCTTAACAGGACCGTTTTTCATTGGTCGCTTCGTTCTCGAAGCAGTTTGCGTCCTTCTTGGAGTTTGAGTTAGGTTTTGGATTGAATCCTTAGTTGCTGCACATGCCTAATCACAGAAGTCTCTTTAAGTTAAGTCTAACCGTAACAGTGTAAGTAGAAGTAAATAAGTCCATGTAAATTGGAGTTTCTAGCGTAATTAAAATTTATTTAGTTATCTAATTAGTGCTGAAGTATCTGATTTTAAATAAATCTATGACAAACTGCGCTAAGACTTGGACCTCTGTTCAATAGACGCAAGAATGCATCGGTAAGTCTTAGATAAAAGTCGTAGAGAGAGAGAGAGAGTTAGGTTTTGGAGAGAGAGAGAGAGAGAGAGAGAGAGAGAGAGAGAGAGAGAGAGAGAGAGAGAGAGAGAGAGAGAGAGAGAGAGAGCAGAGAGAGAGAGAGAGAGAGAGAGAGAGAGAGAGAGAGAGAGAGAGAGAGGCATACACGCATATTGATGCATAGAGATTATGAGTATGTCTATGAGCTAAATATGTTAGATTATATTTGAAAAAACACACGAATTAGCAGAATATCGCTTACTAAGTATGCTTACTGTCTCAATGGAGCAATAGAAACACAATGTATAAGGCAAAAGTACCAGTGTTTAATGCTAAATGTCAAGACTACAATCGTGTTTTACTTCTCATCTATTCGCTAGGAGCTTCCCATCTATTCTCTCATCACACGAAATCAATCGCAAATCAGACACTTAAACAAATAAGCAAGCGACAATACAATCATTTTGATCAGCATTTGAAAGAAGGCTAACAGTTAAAATGCCAACGACGAAGTTTCATAACCTATGAAAACATTTGAGTTTATGTTGACAGACATCCGCGGCTGCAGCCTGAGTGATGTGCTATGAGATGTGCCTCTGGATTCTGGAAATATCTTCTTCAACGGACAGTTGTAGAAAACAGTCAATGAAGCCAAGAAACATAAAACGGAAATTATTTCTTCTGCTTTTACATTTAGAACTACCACAAGAGTGTAACGCTTCTATTCATTAAGCGTTTCAGATGTTTATATTGTTGTCGTTTATAATGGTCCTATAATCATATTCAACCGAACTCACGTTGAGCTAAACTCACTTAGCTCTGATACACAAACAGAAACACACAGCGACACATTTTCTTATTAATTTAAAAAACTCATTGTTATCAAGGTATCAACCGTTGGAAGATTGCAGGTGGTGCAACGGGCGTGTTTGAAATCGAGGCACATGCAACCAAGCCCTACTTAGTTACGCCCCTTTGAGCTTCAGCGGCTGTTATAGGACGTTGATTAACTTTGACCTCTTGGCTGACCCCGTACCGAAAGTGACATGACCCTTTCGTCGTTACTATGACGACGTGATTTTCTATTCTGACGAACGGAAGCTCTCGGTCCTTCTTTCTCTCATCGTCGATGTGCTTTTGGACGATGTCTGCGATGTCGTTTCCGGTCTCCTTGACGAAGGCATTGTTGTCCTTGAGGTTTGTGAAGGTCACGTAGACCATTCCACTGATCCGTGACTCGATCTCGAACTCTCCACTCTGTTTTCGTTCGTTGACGACGAGACTTGCCTCGGCCACGTGCTCTGGCTTTACAAGGATGACGGACTCCACTCCCCAGGTCAGTTCCTCCTCGAACGCCTCTCCCTCCGTGTTCGTCAGAGTCACCTCGCGCTTGTATCCGGCGTTGGCCTCCACGACCTCACACGGGGTCATCAGCTTCAACCCCATTTCGAAACCACGCGTCAGTCCTTTCTCGACCTCGGTGATCATAGATGACCTCGTCGTTTTCTCTGTGCGCATCGTGTATTGCTGTTCGCCTTCGGTGTTGTTGGTGAACTTGGTCTCAAAGAGGATGCTAGTGACAGGAGCCGCACTTCGTCCGGGTCCCATCTGCATCCGTTGCTGCTGCTGCTGCTGCTGTTGGTGTCCAGATGTGTCGTTTCCGACGGTGCCATGGTCATCTTCGGCCATGCGTGACCATATCGTCGAGTCAGTGAACCGTGTCTTGGCCCAGTCGATGTGTGGTTCGAGGTACTTGGTCTTCTTCTTGATCTGCTTCTGAATCAGTCTCTTCTGAGAGGCAGTGGCTGTGTCCATGTATTCGTCGTAAGACCATTTCCTAACGATCTCATCTAAGTTGAGGAAGTTCTTTGACATTGCAGTCTGAAACAGACGAACATAGCACACACTTTACAAATTGGGTCCACGCCACACGACAGTCATCAAACGCAACACTGGATAAAAAACACTTGTTAAATATGTGACCTTCAATACATCACAACTGCTTAATTTGTCGATGTCTTAAAATTTCTTCTTCTCTTATCCGACTTGTTTTTTATTTTGTTTTACTTTTGGTGGCAGAGAAGTCTGCAAGAAAACAGTGGCAGCGGATGAACGGCGATGATTCTGATGATGACGATGATGATGACAATGATGATGACGATGACGATGACGATGAAGATGATGACCACATATGCTGGATGAATAACACATGGATAATGAAACAAGTGGGAGCGTGCTACAGACGCCGAAGAGCAGTCAGCCATGGAACTTAAGGAAGGAAGGAAGGGAGGAAAGCAAAATACAGAGAAGTGAAAGTACTTTAGAGGCATAACTAAAATCGAAAACGCATTTTCAAAAGTAGTTGTATCTAAATGTATTTTGGAATAGACTATAGAGTATATTATGGTGTGCATTGAAATGTCCGTCGAGTTGACGTTTTTTTGACGTTTGTGTATAATTTGTTTGTTCATACAATGGTCAATTTTTCGCTGCTCCTCCACCAAGCATTTCCAGCAGTTTAATCTGTATCATTGAGAAAGTATCGTATTTTACCTTGCTCTAGCATTATGTATTTTATTCAACTAGCTAGCAAGCCTTGAGTTCTCTATTGTCAACCATTCGTTCACCCCGCCGTTTACAGTGCGACCACTCTCCATTTGTTTAAATCCCAAGCTCTTGCCTGAAAAATCCCAAGATTGTCCAAAAGTGTAGCAAAAAATCCCAAGTTACTGAAAAGGAAAAATTTTGTGCTCAAAAATGAAATGTGTTTTAACAATCACAATTATTCACAAAAATGACTGGCAAAGAAAAAACCGGATCAGAACATTGAATTAAAAAATTACGATGTTTACAAGTAACAATAATAATATACAGACCCACTGAGCGAGTTTTTTCTAATCTGTTACAAAAAAGTTCCCCTTTCTTATTCTTCCTTGGTCCTTCTTTAAAAGTACAGTAAAAACTAGTCTGTACACCTTTTAAAAAAATCCCAAGATTGCTACGCAAAATCCCCAGATCCCAAGTCTACCCCTCAATCCCAAGATCTTGGGGAAAATATAGCCACGTTGATGGCCGTTTTATTACAGCTCGACGACAGTATGCAATGCCTTCTATTCTTGGTATTCTTGGGAGACAATGTTCTGAGCAGGATCTGCGCTTAAGTTGCTTTCAGTCCGGAGCAGATCAGGCCGCAGATCTCGAAGTAAGAGCACGTATAGATCGGACATAGTTTAGCGGGAAGTGATGTTCGCTTAAGCTCCAGCTCAGTATAGCCAGGTCGCACAATGATTGCATTACCGCAGAAGCCCAAAACTAGCCGATCATTACTGGCCTGAGCAGACAGACAGCGTTACTGAGGGATCAGTTGGAAATGCATCGCAACCACAAGTTGATCGATGCCTCTGTGGAAACGACAGAAAGGTTAATGACCAGATCGACTGATAGATGGCGCACATTACGACTACTGCTGGAGATTGATAGGATCTGAATGGGTGGGCGGAATAAACGGAGTCATAATGGATAGATGGAGAAAGCTGCTTCCATTAGGCAGATTGCAAGGAACCGCGATGACTAAGGACTTAGTATGTGGTCATGGCCTCGCTTCACTCTCTTCCTCCATCATTTTCATTTTCCAACATCATTTTCTCGTGCCTCCAGCTTTCCTTGTTCCTACAACATTTCTTATTTTCTCCATCCTCTTTATCTTTCTTTCCCTTTCTCACCTTTCTTCTTTCGTTTTACTTTATCCACTGTTTCTTGCTCCTTTCAATATTCCATCCTTTCTCCACCCTTCTTTCTTCCATACAATCTCCTTTTATCCTCCAGCCTTCCTTCATTCCTGCAACCTTCCTTCTTCCGTCATTTCTTCCTTCCGCTCTCCTTTCCTTTCTCCATCTTTTCCTAAATCCAGTTCCATAATTTCTTTCTGCATATTACCTTCCTTGCTTTTTCCTTTTCCGTCTGACCATCTCCCTCCCTCCCTCCCTCAATCATTCTTTCTTTCGTTCTTCTTTCGTTTGTTCTCTCACCCTCTTTTTAATTTTCCATCTTGTTCAACTCTCCTTCCCCTTTCTTATTCTTCCTTGGTCCTTCTTTACGTCTTCCATCCAACCTTCGTTCCATTATACGAGCTTCTTTTCACTTTTCTTCGTTCCATTTGTTCTCTCGCTCTTCCTTTCGGTATCCGGACTTTACCCCCGGCCCATTACCCCTGCCATTACCCCCTGCCATTACCCCCGACCATTACCCCCCGTAGGACATTACCCCCCCGCCATTACCCCCCCGTCCCGTATAATAATATATCATAATTATAATTATAATTATTAATATATATTATTATATAATAATTATTGTAATTAATCAATAACAATATAATTAATTATTATAAAATTATATAATATTAATATATATTATTACTAATATAATTATATAAATACCTATGTACATGTGTATATATTATATTATATATATATATAATTTAATAATTATATATTATATAATAATAATATAATTATAACAATTAATATAATATATTAATATTATATATTATACATATAATTATAATAAATAATTAATATATTTATTAGTGATATTAATTATTATTACATATTATATATTATTTTAATAATTATATTACTATATTAATTAATAAATATTATTATAATTCATTATATTATAGTTATAATTAATAATTATAATTAACAATTATAATTATTATTTATAATATTATATATTAATAATTATAATTATAATTATGATATATTATTATACGGGACGGGGGGTAATGGCGGGGGGTAATGTCCTACGGGGGGTAATGGTCGGGGGTAATGGCAGGGGGTAATGGCAGGGGGTAATGGGCCGGGGGTAAAGTCCTAGACCCCTTCCTTTCACCCCTCAATAATCGTACATTCCAGGAGCTTCTTTCATTCTGCTTTTCTTCGTGCACTTATTCTTCCACCCCTCCAGTCTTCTTAATTTTCTCCACCCTTTCTTCCTTCTTTCGCCCATCCTTACTTCTTCTATCTTGCCTTCATGATATCATACTAGCTTCCTTTCTCCTTTCTTCATTCCTTCATATTTAGTTGCACATCTTAGAAGTCTTGTTTCTTTTGCAACAATCATGCATTCATGGAACTTACTCCACTCTTCCTTCTTTCACGTACAATTTCTTCTACTGCCTCCAGCGGTCCAGCTCCAGCCTTTCTTATTTCCTCCAATAAAATATTTATTTTTCCTCCGCTCTTTTTAATTTTCCATATTTAATTCTTCCACTCTTCCTTACTTCAACCATCCTTTCTTCCAGACTGACTTTCTGTCTGCGCATTTGACAAAGGACGGCCCGCTGTCTACTCTTAAGGTCTCTCAACAACGATCATCACCGGAAGATTCCAGTTTCAAAGTCACGAAACATCAATCACTCAATTCCAACGCGTCCTTCAACGCCACCAAAGGCAGACAACGGTCTGGTGACTATTCAGGAGTGACAGAGATAGACACGCCCCTTGCAACGTATTCAACTGTCCAGATTAACAGAATAATAAGTCTAAATGCGAAGTTAAAGTGAATTCATATTATGCAAACAGTGGCAGATTAACGGTCGACTGGTATCGATTCTGCATGCTATATTAATCAGTAATCCTCAAGTTGAAGAATAAACCTATTTGCATCTAACTCCTTTAAATCTTTTAACTTTTCTTAACATTGCTTAAAAATTGCCCAGATACAAATATGCATACATAATATTCCGCTTAAGAAAGTCGCTGTGCTGCCAAGCTGAATGCTTCTGTTGGCGAAGAAAGTGAAACTTTAATTCAGAAAAAAGCTATAAATGATTTGCAGTGTTCATGAAACATTATTACCGGTCCTCATTGTGGTTCTAATTGCGACAACATAATTTAAATTTTCGGACCTCAAAGACGTTGGATCGGGTATGGAACCTTCAGATGCGTTTGGCTCAACTGTCAACCTATAGGAATGATCAGTCATTGAGCGCTACCGTGTGTTGCGATTGCTACCTTTTGGCTCATGTCAGTCTTCATTTTCGGCCCAATCCTGACCAGGGAATTCGAATACGCGTTAGCTCTTTACATTTGGTTGATCTCTACGTTTCTGTGTGGGACTATCATTGGAGTCTGTCTCCAGCTAAATGAGCATCATTCGTATGAAGGTTGTACTTCGGCTTAACGACACTTTTTCATATCGAAGATGATTAGTGTCGGAGGCAGAAAGCAACCTCGTACTACACGTTTATATTACGACCGAGCCACCCGCAGTAAAGATCCGAGAAATTAATCTCTGATAAACCGACCGACCAGGAATCGAACCCGGGCCGCCGACGTGGAGAGCGGGCTACCAACCCACTCGGCCACTCAGGATCTCGTATGAAGGTAAACTTGACGTTCTTTTAAACCTCTTGCAACTGTTAGGCTCGCAGGAAGCGCTTTGTGAAATACACAAAAGGCACTAATTGTGCACAGACACACGTAGTTCACACATCCGAAGGCACTACATGCTCTCGATAGTTAACACACTAAAAAAACGAAGCAAGAAAAGAAGCTTTCGCTCTATTGAAAGCCAGAGGACGTTTATGACTCTGCGACCGCACTCATAGCACTCTATAACGTGTTTCACGACCTCTGAATTCACTGTTCGGTCCGCTTCTAATGACCCCAAGCCTTAATTATTTTCCCGGCGAAGCCGAAACCCTAATTACTCCACAGATCTAGGCTATAGGTCGAAGAGCCATTTAACCATGCAATTAGAACTCTATATTTATACACACAGTTAACCACCGCCTGCGAGCCTCGTGGTCTATCGCCGTGAATGCACTGAGATTTACGATGAAACTGAGATCATTGTAAACAATGTCGTCACTAACGATCGGCTCTGCTCTCGTTCATTTTCTGATATTGCTTCTTACTTCACCGGGTGCGAATTAGTCACTGCAATGCCACTGTCTACAGAATCGGTCTCTTGCTGATCTAAGAAGAGAGGTAATAAGCAGCTGCCCTGAAGGCGCGAACACCTGCCGCTCTCACATGCTCCATCTTCCAAGGCCTGGATGTCTGTCGGCTGCTGAGCCAGGAGCATCTTCGATCAGCCGCCGACAGCAACCGATCGATCTCGCGAGATATAACGACGACAAACAAAGAGAACGGAGCAGACCGTGAGCCTCGCAAAAGCAGATGCACGTGGCGTCATCTGCCGACAATATTTGCAATATTTCCGTTTGGCGCCATTGTAGTCTCACTGTTCGGCCGAGGACAATAATATCAGAAGATAATAATTGCGCATGATAAGTTCCACGTGACCTACTTCTTCATAACGCAGAGTAATAATACTATTGTCAGAGGCAGTTTCCTAGTGCTATGAAATGCGATTAAATGCGAATGGGAAATGAAATGAATACGATATAAAAGCACGAGAGGATATGAATCCAGCCTCCAACGAAACAGGTGGTCGAAGAGCGGCTAAAGAATGACGCACAACAAACAAACTCCACAGAATGAGATCAATAAATAGATTCTGCGGAGAAACCACCTGAACGAATGCATATGATGGACCGATGTGTTGAGTCTTATATAAGCACAGAAACGATGCGGTTAAATATCCATTCATTAGGCCTATTCATTATTCCACATGTACTTGTCTTGTCTGTTCTATATACAGTTGAATGATCCCTTGAGAGCAACTTAGTCGGAGTCATTGGAGACAGATCTGTGTGCGTGAACCAAATGAATGGAAAAATGCAAATCACAATGAATGGCGGCATTTGCCTTTCAAACTGTAAATCGAACGATGAATTAATAACTGAACAACACTGACTTAATGGGCGAATGCTAATATTTTGCTTCATCAGCATTTTTCATCGCCACTGTTTGCATTTCCAGAGATGTTCCGAAGACGCTATATAAAATATTTGTTCATGCGCACATACATGCATACATACATACATACATACATACATACATACATACATACATACATACATACATACATACATACATACATACATACATACATACATACATACATACATACATACATACATACGTCTACATACATACATACTAGGGTGCATCATATGCCCCAAAATATTTCAAAAGCGTTTGTCCCTATTTCATTTCTTTTCCTATTAGTGAAAAGGCATGTTTACCAAAATTTGGCAATATTCTGACACACACTAGGTATCCCACCCAACAACTGAAGTTTTGCAGGAGCGAACCATTACGAGAATGTCATACATGTCATACAAGTTGCACTAGGGGTGTCCAGAAATGCTCACCAGAGGGCTGTTTGGCAGCTGGTTATATTAAAGAATATACTTACTTACTTACTTACTTAAATATGATACATCGCAGAAAACACCCATACTCAAGGTTTTCCCATTATTCCATTCATTAGTTGTCTATAAATATTTTTTTCAGAATTTTAAAATGTTATCCTGAGGTGGATCAAAGCTTCCAAACATACCCTACTTAAATACCCAAGACTGAAGGTTTGGGACTAGGAACTTGGGTTCATTGTGAATTTACTCTTTTTATCACAACAAATTAACAAAGAGTCCAATTTGGACGAACTTTTTGGAACTTGTTTGACTTGACAAGAGTTACATCTGGGAAAAATGTAGACACCCATATCAAGGTCATTCAAGGTCATTTCAAGGTCAGAATAAACAAAATCTAGCAAAACGAGAAAAAATGGCCAGATATCGGCTAATAATCGTTTTAATCGGCTAGTTTTTTCTCGTTTTTCTCGTCTCGATAATACCTACTTCCTGCAAGAAACAAGGCTACTAAATGCAAGGCAATCCAAGGTTATTTTAAGGTCAAAAAGGTCAATTAAATTGAAAATCAGAGAAAATGGCCATAACTCAGCCAGTTATTGCTCTATTTGGGTGGTTCTTTTACCTGTTTGCTCGTACTGATAAGGGCCACATTCCAGAGGACATAGTACTAAAAGGCAAACTTAATCCAAGGTCATTTCAAGGTCAAAAAGGAAAATCAAGAAAAAAAATGACCATAACTCCGAGTCACCAAAATGAAACAACATTTGGTTGAGCTACAGCCATTTCCCTTGATTTTAACCTTTCGACCTTAAAATGACCTTGGATTTTGTTAGCCTCTTAGTACTGTATCTCCTCGAATGCAGTCCTTATCCGCCCGAGCAATTAGGTAAAAGAATCACTCAAATAAATCAATATTTGGCTGCGTTAGGGCCATTTCTTCTGATTTTTATCTCAAATTGACCTTTTTGACCTTAAAATAACCTTGGACTGCCTTGCATTTAGTAGCCTTGTTTCGAACAGCAAGTATTCCTTATCAAGACGAGAATAACAAGAAAAAACTAGCCGATTAAAACGATTATTAGCCGATATCTGGCCATTTTTTCTCGTTTTTGCTAGATTTTGTTTATTCTGACCTTGAAATGACCTTGAATGACCTTGATATGGGTGTCTACATTTTTCCCAGATGTAACTCTTGTCAAGTCAAACAAGTTCCAAAAAGTTCGTCCAAATTGGACTCTTTGTTAATTTGTTGTGATAAAAAGAGTAAATTCACAATGAACCCAAGTTCCTAGTCCCAAACCTTCAGTCTTGGGTATTTAAGTAGGGTATGTTTGGGGGCTTTGATCCACCTCAGGATAACATTTTAAAATTCTGAAAAAAATATTTATAGACAACTAATGAATGGAATAATGGGAAAACCTTGAGTATGGGT
Organism: Aporrectodea caliginosa; assembly: GCA_020284085.1. Taxonomy (NCBI): domain Eukaryota; kingdom Metazoa; phylum Annelida; class Clitellata; order Crassiclitellata; family Lumbricidae; genus Aporrectodea; species Aporrectodea caliginosa. Next base: position 1,897,157 of record JACEVL010000085.1, on the reverse strand, counting down.
GTTTTCTGCGATGTATCATATTTAAGTAAGTAAGTAAGTAAGTAAGTATATTCTTTAATATAACCAGCTGCCAAACAGCACTCTGGTGAGCATTTCTGGACACCCCTAGTGCAACTTGTATGACATGTATGACATTCTCGTAATGGTTCGCTCCTGCAAAACTTCAGTTGTTGGGTGGGATACCTAGTGTGTGTCAGAATATTGCCAAATTTTGGTAAACATGCCTTTTCACTAATAGGAAAAGAAATGAAATAGGGACAAACGCTTTTGAAATATTTTGGGGCATATGATGCACCCTATTACATACATACATACATACATACATACATACATACCATACATACGTACATACATACATACATACATACATACATACATACATACATACATACATACATACATACATACATACATACATACATACATACATACATACATAAATATACGCATGCACCCATGCATACATACCTGTATCATGCTGTATGTATGTATGCTTGCATATACACACATGCATACATTTTATACATACTGTTGAAATAGCCATACATATGAAGTAAGGAGCGCTAGGACGCACTGAAAGACTCATGAGATTAATCTACTATAACTTAATACATGTAATTGACTATACAAATTGATGATATTGTGCGAGTCTCTCAAATGATTCACCCGTTCAATCTCAACTTATAAAATATGTTAAAAATGTCAGTTCTGATATGACACAATTGGTTGTAGATGACAGACCCAGAGGCGGATCTTGGAGTAATGCTTTATGTTTAGGTTTCAGCTGACTACACAGTAATTGTATTGCAATCAGAAACCATGGGGGAGAGCACGAAATGTAGGCCTCCTTAATTAAGCCTCTGGCATTTTGGCTCAGACAGACTTTTATCTCGTGCTTAAGTGAAGGCTCTATTCTGTTGAGCCAAGACTTCGTTGTCAAATGCAGAGCCAGAGAAAGAGAGAAAGTAGGACAGAGAGACAGAGAGACAGAGAGAGAGAGAGAGAGACAGACAGACAGACAGACTTGGGGAGAGCACGAAACAGACAGACAGAGACAGAGAGAGAGAGAGAGACAGACAGACAGACAGACAGAGACAGACAGACAGAGAGACAGAGAGAAAGCGAAAGAGTAAACACAATGGGGAAGATCACTGTTACTAAGACAACAGATGAGGCAACTTGAGGGAGGATGAGGAGAGGGAGATATAACGGAGGGAGACGGAGGAAACCGAAAAGACAGTCTGGCTAAAGACGCATATACCGATCAACATAAAACAATAATTCTCGAACAACATCGGTTGTCTTCGCCATTTGGCTTTTGACCTCTGCCGATCATTCGATGATTTAACGCAATCGTCGTTAACCATCCGACGGTCGGTCAGTTGGCTCTTGTGGATCGTGTGAACCTCAATATAATAGAAATCGTAAAGTCACGCGATATCTGAGCCTGAGGCGCCTTTGCCCTTCCTTTCCTTTCCTGCCTCTGTTTGTAATGATATTGCAATTATAGCCTGCGTAACGAAAGTGATAATTTAACGATAGCCAATGGACGACATGCGATTGCGTGATATTTGTCATCCAGTCTTCGCCTGTTTCATCACCATTTCACCATCTAAACGAAAGGTCACAGGTCATCTGACGAAACACAAAACAAAACTAACACATCTGCTAAATGGCGTCTTCTCTTTCTCCTTCTTTTTCAGGCTGATCCGTTGCCACAATTAAATAATCGACAGAGATATACAAACTATGCATTCATTTAAAAATCGCCTTCTCATTTATTTCTCTTCTTCATCTGATCTTTTAAATTAGCCTTCTCATTTCCTTCTTCTATTCTTTTTCTTCCTCCTCCTCTCCTATCAATAATTCTGCATCTGATCTGATGACGAATGCGTCTGCTCTATACTTCAGTCTGTTTTCTGTCAGTAGCATCTGGCATATTATGGATTGAATTATTATTCAGTCATCTTAGCGTATCCAAAATATGCCGCTGGGCATATTGACTCTGCGTGGAGAAGACAGAGAGAGGTTAAACTTTCTTCTTTAGTTTTCTGGTCTGCATTTTTGACTGACAGTGGCAGTATGGTTTTCTGATCACTTTATTATGACTCAGACAATGACTTGCTTTCGCCTGCTTAGACCGTTGCTATTCAGATAGTTCGTCACATTCCCAGTGTCTCAGGTGTGTCTATTTGTGTAACTCATTGCGATGGTAGCCAAAGGCATCTTTGTTATTCTGGGAAAATTCCGTTTAAATTAGGGAAAACTGGAAGGGTATCTTTATCCCAGTAGCATTAAGACAAACAGAAACACATTCACGAGAAAATACAGGATGAAACAAACGACAAGTCTCATATTTTAGAACTTCTTTGGAGCCTAATACTCAAGATATAACTCAGTCCTATAATCAACCATCATACCGTGCCATCGGTTGATGCATTGTGAATTTGACACTAACGAGCCAGACGCCACTAATTAATTAATCTCATGTCAATTTCGCCAATGACATGCACTGCCAGTGCATAATTTATGGCTTTGTCGTATAAGAAATAATGCATCTTAATAATAAAATGCTGAAACACGGCGTCAAAACTATCTATATTGAAATGTGCATATAAAATGCTTTACGTTCAGCAGGTAAGGTATTTATTATTGTTGAGCCTTTCATACCTTGGCATAATGAATACCTGCCGTTTTGACCTCCATGGAAACGACGCCCAAGATTGGGCGTGTTTAGGCGACTTTCTAAGGTGTTTACACTTCGTAAAAAGCGATATGGTTTGAGTAAGGATTAAGCCAAGGAACTTTACAGATGAATCGTGAACAAACGACAAAAGGGATTTCGTGGGCGGTGGATATGGAGTCATTTGTGTTGCTTTATCTAGTCAGCTCTGCTTTGCATTGAACCAAACCCGTTATATTATGCGCTGCAATAAGCATTTCTATGGCTGACCGCTTTAAATCATCTCGTCTCATCTGTGCACATTCTTCAGCTGCTCCTATCTGACCCAGAGGGTGTGTCCTCTCCTCGTGACCTTGATTTCTGTTAGAACTGCCTGTTATTCCTGTTCTGGTCAATTCCGTTAGACATATAATAGCTTACTCAGCATCCAGAAGACAAAGAGATAGACAGACCAACAGACAAACCAACAGAAACTGACCGACAGACAGTCGCAAAGCAACTAACAGACGGACGGACGGGACAGAGAGACATAACAGGTCAGACGAAGACACAATTGGAGAGACAGGGAGACAAACAGAATAAATTTAACCTACCCACCTACCCACCTACCCACCTACCCGCCCACCTACCCACCTACCCACCTACCCGCCCACCTACCCACCTACCCACCTACCCACCTACCCACCTACCCACCTACCCACCTACCCACCTACCCACCTACCCACCTACCCACCTACCCACCTACCCACCTACCTACCTACCTACCTACCTACCTACCTACCTACCTACCTACCTACCTACCTGTCTACCTGTCTACCTGTCTACCTACTGACTTAAAAACCTACCTACTTAGGTCAGTGACCGACTGACTTACTGAGTTATCTATCCAACTGACTTATCCAACTGTAAGTACCGACTGTCTGTCTGTCTGACCGACTGACTCACTAACTGACTGGCTGACTGACTGATTCACTCAAACAAACAACCAGTCACTCATTTATTTATTCATTCATTCATTTGTTCATTCATTCATTCAGTCAGTCAGTCAGTCAGTCAAAAATGAGCGAATTGACGGATCTACTGACTAAATGAATGACCGAGGACTAACTGAGGGACTGAGTGGCTTAGTTCAAAACTTTCTGACCAACTTATTTACCTATAAAACAGACCTACTAACGGATTGACTGAATGAATGACTGAGTGCCTGAATGAATAAGAGGCTAATAATTGACTGATTAAGCTAATTTGTCATTTTCTACTTATCTATGTATACCTATCGACTACTAAATACATTATCTCCAGTCTATACCTTACTGATTATCTTGTGCGTTGCCCTAGCTTACATTGCCACTAGCCTAATTCTCCATTAGTAACTTACTGTAGGAGCTGAGATGATATTTGCTATCTCAACCCATTTAATAACTAGCTGAGCTGAGCTGAGACAATTTGTCCTGCCTGTTACCTGTTACAAGTTGATACTGAGAACAAACGAAATTGATTGATTGATTGATTGACAGCCTAACTGGTTGATAGAGAAACTGCGTGACCTAATTTTCAACTTTTTGCCTACCTATCGACCGACTGGCTGACTGAGAGAATAAAGATCTTAAGTGTGACTGTCTCTGGCGTTCTCTATTACCAAACTGGATGCTCTCTCTTTCTTTTGCGCATATGACCCAATGAGCAGAACAGTCAGTTATATGGAAAGAGTTTCAGAAGCCAGCAACCGAAAATCTTGACTTTTGCATCTGCTACCATTAAACAAACTGAACTGCACTGACTTAAAGCTTTTTCACGAGAGTTATGTCGCCTGAATCGAAAATATTTATCAGATGAAACAGTTGCAATATATATCTTGCGAGATCTGCTGTTGACTGATTTCTATCAGCATCACCTCTGACCTATGATTGGACTAGAATGAAAGAAAATTGAATAATCTCAATGGAATTGGTGATGTGGTGGGATCTACAGATTTACATATATGGGGGATTTCAGACATATTTGGATGGATTATGATCGTCCCTTTATGGCTATTGTTGTTAGTTAATTGTAATTGTAATTGTAATCGAGCATTTATATAGCGCCAATCAAATCAGAGGCGCTCCCTACCCGAGGCTGGTAAAGAGATAGGTTAATATATAAAATATAACTTTTTCTGTTTATTTAATAAGAAAACGAAGTTGTTCTCTTCTGCCTATTAGAATTTAACATGCACTGTGTAATAGTTGGGCTGAAATACGCTTCCTAATTAGATTTAGGGTTAAAGCTGTGGTTTGAACTGAAATGTTTCAAGTTCAGTGTTCAGAACAAAGGAGAATGTTTTTTCGACTGTAACGAGTTTAAGTTTGGAGATGGAACCTAGTTAATTCGTATGCTATATCTATTCCGCCAATAAGCTGGAATCTATGTGGGCAGAGACGTTATGATAATCGTCTGTTGGCAAATCTTTTCAATTCTTACAGAAACTTCTTCGAGCGACATTTCATAAGTCTAATACAACGAATACATTAAATTGCATGTCTTCCAATTGCTTTGTAAGCTTATAACGATATATGGAGGAGGTCGAGCGGTACAATTTTTCTCAAAACTCAGCCTATGCTCATTATCATAGAAAATTATAATGAGGCGCGCCAGATAGCAATGGCCGACCGGCTGGGTATAACCGCTGCCGTGGAAGATATTACATAATGAAGTTAATGTCTTCGATCAACCGACCATGATAAAGGTTCACGTTTTAGCTGAATCTCTAAAGAAAATCACAGATCTGAGAGTAGTATGACCCTGTCTAAACCTGTTTGAACTGCTTTAATACCTCTTAGTCATGGTTATAGGCTGCTATATGCATAGCTACGAAAATGATTATTCAGAATTATGACTTAGAATTTCGAATCGAAAGGAACTTGTTTCTTACCTTTTAACAGCAGCAAAACGTTTTGTAAAACCGACTTTCGGACGAAATATAAAGAGAGAAATATGAAAATTACGATGTCTTCAAGAGCTTATGGTCGACGTGGCTTTCTCTAGGTCAGTCGTCGAAGGGTGGTAGTCTGCGTGGCCCAAGTCCAGACAGGCAGTAACGTACCTTCAGTGCGATTGGCGAAGAGCTAACACGTGATTTTCAGACAGACTAGATAGTGTATTATTCTATTTATACGATTTCCACATTTAGCCAAAGGAAATCCAAGTCGAAGCCTAACAACGCCTGTCTATTACTCGTCCATCTCCGCCAACAACAGAAAAATAGCGCCTAATTACGGCCTAATATTTAGTAAGCATCCTTACAAGTCATACAGACGACATGCAGACGAACTGCTTCCTTTCTAACCGCGCCTTCGGATTCGCTCAAAGAATCTAATAATCAGAGAGATATATACGCTGTGACGACTTGAATTAGCGCAATGGACGCTCTTAGTGCTGCTCCGCTCTGCTCAGCCTGACTGACACTGGATGACTGAAGAGCGAGGCTCCTCGTCTTGAAAGCAGGATTATTACCCATCTAGGATCGTTATTATTCAGCTACTTGGACAGCCAGTCAGTTCTTGTCCAGTCAGTTTGACAAAACCAGTCGAATGGAAGTATTCAACGTTCTTCGTCTTCGTCGTTCCTTTCGCTGATGCAACATCCATAACTTGCTGTTGTTGCTACTGTTGTGCGTTTGTGACTGAATTCAGCTGCAGCTCTTTTGCATGAGTCTCTTTTCATCGACATTTAGAGAAATTTGTCATCTGTTTCTGCGTTTGATTAGCTGGCATCTTCTTAAGATGTATGGGAATCGATAATTCATACAACAGCTGCTGCAACAGCAGCGCTGAATTCTAAAGAATGAAATAAAAGGAACGGCAGATCCTTCACAAAGCACATGATGCAAAAATTACACATGCAATGCATTCTCTTTACCCTCCTCCTCCTCCTCCTCCTCCTCCTCCTCCTCCTCCTCCTCCTCCTCCTCCTCCTCCTCCTCCTCCTACTTGTTCTCTTGTACTCTTCTTTCTACTCCTCTTCTGCCTAGTCCATCCTTCTTCTTGCCATAATTTCTATGGCTGAATTGAACCAGGAACTTGTAACAATCCGCTACGACAAATTATAAACAACTCAATGAATCATTAGCACAAATATTAGTACTAGAAGCGCAGGATCTACAAGGATCTACTGCGTCTAAGGATTACCGCTTGAGCTGCCTCCTGAGCATCGCCAAATGATGCAGCTCATGGGACAGTGGTTGTCCTCTTGACAGAGCGTGTGCTGTTTTCAGCCAATCTTAGAATCCATTGAGGAAGCTATTTCTTTAAAGATCGCATCTTATGAGGCCACACAAACTGACCCAGTTATGACTATACTGCATATGAAATTCTTAGATAAATTTAGAATTCACTTATTGTGCGTTCCTGTGAATCGTGACGCCATGCATTGAATGTAAGAGAATCAATACAACAGAAATCCAAGAAGAGGAGAACCTGATTCTTTGGATGTCGAAACCACAACGCAGTTAGTACCAAGGTCTCAGGAGTCAGCAATAGACCACCAATTCAGTTATTAGTCAAAAGATCGAGCTTCACCGATGATTATATATATATCGCTTGAATGCCATCAAAGTCAGCGATGATATACGAACAGATGGGAAATTAAATTAAGAGCAGACAGAAAAGATAAAATGCAATTCAGTTATTGGGTAAGTAGGCCTAAGTTTACCTCCGAAAGATTTAGCAAATAAGAACAGACAGATGTGCATTATTTAACATAGCAACAACCAGTAGTGTAGTCCTAAAAAATGAAGTGGGGGAACGCCTGGAGATTGAAGTAAGCAAAAAGTGCCATCTTGCAAGAATTTTGCATAGTGTGAGAAAAAAAGTGGGGAACGGCGTTCCCCCACGTTCCCCCCCCACTACACCACTGGCAACAACTGTTTGCTTCCACAATAGTATAGAACGAATAGAGGAAGTCATAGTGTCAGCCGTTATTCTAGAAAACTAATATCACGCTCATCTAACTCATCACTCAATGTACTATTCGCTGTAATTCCTATATGTCAATATAGCCTCACAGCCAGTTTTTCTATTAATATGTCTATAAATTACCTGCTGTCAAATAAAATACACAGATATTGGAACACGTACAAATACACGAATTTATATATAAGTGTGCGTGTATCTATATGCTTTATTTGTGCTTATGCATATCTTACCAAACTAGAATTAATACATACAACACATATGCACGTATCTGTCTGTCTCTTGATATATATATATTGTTGGGAGACCTTCCCAACCGAGACACTGTTGACGGTACTTTGTCCTAGATTGAAGAGACATTCTGGATAAAGCTAAATATATTTAGTATTGAACTGAACTATATATTGAAAGTAGGCGTGATGTTAGGCTTACTAGAAATATACGAATATCGTTACTGTAACAGAGACAGAAAATAGGATAGTTGATGAACTATATCAGGTATAGTTAAGAAGGAGTGTTCTCTCCTATTTAAACCAATGTAAAAGATTCGTCGTCGAAGCTTGGCAGTTTTCGTTAGGCCTGTTGCCGTGTGATGTCGAATTCTCAGTAGAACTGACCAAGACTTCCTTGTACTAGATAAGTCTAGTTAACTAGTTAAACTGTTGGTTTCGTGTCCGCTGTGGCCAACCAAGTTGTTTGTTTGCTGTGCAACGTTCTCGAGAGCTGGAGACGTGTGGAGCTGATGTTCTTCGATAAGGTTGTATGTGTGTTACTATTACGGATTTGGTTTTATAATATACATTCTATTTTACCTTAGACACGAGTTTTTCTTCATTCGTAGAGTAGCACCTTACATTTGGGGGCTTCGTCCAAAAGTGACGTTAATTCGAAAAGTCTAAAAGCGAAAATTTTGTAGGGACTTTTCTAAAAGAGTCTAGAGACAAAAGTGGGGAAATTAAACCTTTGAAAAGGAAATTTCTTAGTGAAAGTTTTGGCAACAGAGCTGAAAATAATTTGAGTAAGTCTAGAATAGACTAGAGAAAAAGCAGGCAAAATGGAGTCGCCTGTAGCAGCAAAAGCGTTAACGCTTGAAGATGTCTTTGACTGTTCGGTTGAAGAATTAAAAGTTGAGTTAGAACGCTTAGGTCAGGAAGCAAAAGGCTTAAGTAAAGCACAGATGCAAAAGAAGTTAGCGAAGTTAGTATCTCCGTCTAAGGCTATGAGTGAGGAATGGAAAATTAAAAGCAAGTCGTTGGAGTTAAAAGCAGCAAAGGAAGCAGAAGAGGCTGATAGACAATTTAAGAGAGAGGAAGCAGAAAGACAGCAGAGAAAGGAAGAGCGTGACTTGGAAATGTTTAAACTTAAGTTAGAAGCAGAAGCTGAAGCAAGAAGGTTAGACGCAGAAGTTGAAAAACGTAAAGCTGAGGTAGAAGCAGCAGCTGAGCAACGTAAAGCTGAAGCCGAAGCAGCAGCTGAGCAACGTAGAGTGGATGCAGCAGCTGAGCAACGTAGAGAAGAAGCTGAACAACGTAAAGTAGAAGCAGATGAAAGGAGAATAAAATTGGAAGCTGAAGTATTGGAGAGAAGATTGAGAATAGAAGCAGAAGCAGCTCAGAGTAAGCTACAGTTGGAATTGGAAGTGCAAGAAAAAGATAAAGTGAGACAACATGAGTTGAAATTGAAAAAATTGGAAAATAATGTAATTGAACATGAGGACATGGAGCAGGGTTTTCGAATGTCTAATGCAGTAAAATTTGTTCCGAAATTTGATGAATTAGATGTTGAACATTACTTGTTGGCATTTGAAAAAGCAATGCAAATACATAAATTTCCAAAAGATAAATGGACGGGACTCATTCATACTCAGTTAACTGGCAAGGCACAGAAAGTGTTCTCAGAGCTCAGTGTGGAGGAATGTCAAGACTATGACATTCTGAAGCAAGCATTGTTGAGAGCTTATGCTCGTGTTCCGGAATTTTATAGAAAACGGTTCAGAACAATGAGAAAAGGAAATTTGGAAACATATTCAAATTTTGCTTTTCGAATGAGTTTGCCATTTAACAGTTGGATTGAGGGGAAGGTGCTACGAAAGAAGTGGATAAACTCATTGAAGTTGTGAAGTTGGAACAATTTGTGAATTGTTTGCCAACAGAACTTCATAGATGGGTAATTGAAAAAAAACCTGGGAGTTTGAGTGAAGCAGCCAAATTAGCAGATGAATTTGCTATTTTGTACAAACCATTTAAAGTGGAAACATTTGGAGGATTCAGAGGTGAAAACAAAGTGGATTTGAATATGGAAAAAGGAAATTGGGGACAATATTCAAATACACCGAAATTTGAGAACAAACCGTGGAATTCTGATTGGAGGGCACCTAAAAAGGCAAGTAAGACGGGTTTTCCTAAGAGTTTGGGGTCACCAGCGTCTTGTGCGTTTTGTGGAGGAAAAAATCACGTGGTTTCAAATTGTTGGCAGTTGAAAGGTAGACAGGAGGTTAATGGACAACGAAATTATGAAACTGCCCCAAAATCAGTTCAGTTAGTGGGGAATGACAACTGCTTTACTGAAAACTCACAAGGTTCGATGCATGTGCATGATAGGTATAAGCCTTTTTGTTCAAATGCATGGTTGTATGGGCATGAAGGTACACGGCGTCAGATAGTGTTGTTGAGGGATTCAGGTTCATTGCAAACTTTGGTTAGCAGGGAAAGAGTAGGAAATGATGAGTTTAATGACACAAAGGAAAATAGGATGATTCAGGGTGTAGTGGGAGATCCCATTGAGATTCCTTTAGTGGAAATTAACTTGGATTCGGAAAGAGTGAAGGGAAAAGTGTTATGTGGCTTAATTGATAAGTTACCTGAAGGAGTAGATGTGCTCATAGGTAATGATATTGCAGACTTGGGACCTATAGACATTTCTGTGGTAACTAGAGCACAAGCAGCATTGGATAGGGTTGTCACTGGGAATGAAGATGCCGTGAACGCTCATGCTAGTACACAGTTGGAAATAGTCGAAAATGATTTGGAGTTTTCAGGTGTTAGTGAATTGTTTGACGAGAATAGAATCATTAAGTCAAACATAGGAGAAATTGTGTCTCGAAATGATTTAATTCAATTGCAACGTAACGATGTCTCGATGGAGCCATTGTTTGAGTTGGCTAAATCGGATCCGTCAATGAGGGAACAGAGTTACTATGATGTTTCTAATGATGTGTTGGTAAGACATTGGAAAAATAAGATAGTTCCTGATGGCATTGAGGTAAAACAAATTGTTGTACCTACAGCCTTAAGGACTAAATTACTGCAAGTGGCACATGACATTCCGTCAAGTGGGCATTTGGGAACACAAAAGACTGTTGATAGATTATTGTGTCATTTTTGGTGGCCTGGTGTGTTCAGGGACATCAAGGAATATTGTAGGAGTTGTGATGTGTGCCAGAGATTGGGAAAAGGTGCGGTGAAGGTTCGTGCTCCGTTGATAAACTTACCAGTCATTTCTAGTCCATTTTCAAGATTGGCTGTAGATATCGTGGGTCCCTTGAAAACATGTGCGAAATCGGAAAATGAGTATATCTTGACTGTAATGGATTTAGCTACACATTACCCGTTGGCATTTCCTTTGAAAAAGCATTGTGCAATTGAAGTAGCAAAATGTCTAAAACAGGTGTTTACAATGTTTGGTTTTCCAGAAGAACTGTTGTCTGATTGTGGAACTGAGTTTATGTCGAAAGTGATGCAAGTTTTTTTGAATGAGTGTCAGGTGACGCAGCTGAAATGTTCGCCGTATCACCCGCAGACCAACGGATGTTTGGAGAGGTTTCACAGGACGTTGAAGGACATGTTAAAAGCGGTGGGTGAGAAATTTCAGGGAGACTGGGATGAAATTCTGCCGTGGGTCTTGTTTGCCTATCGAGAGGTGCCGGTTAAAGGTTTGGGATTTTCTGCTTTTGATTTAACGTTTGGAAGAGACGTGAAAGGTCCTTTGCAATTAATTAAGAAAGCATGGTTGCATGATGATTGGGTTAAGGACTTAAAACAGAGAAATTTGATTGATTTTGTTTTGGATTTGAGGGAGAAAATTCGAAATTCAATGGCATTGGTGAATGAAAAGGAAGAAGTTGAAAAGGAGAAAGCGAAGTATTGGTATGATCAGAAAGCCAAGAAAGTGGTGTTTGAAGTTGGTGAGAAGGTGTTGGTATTGTTGCCGCTGATTGGAAAACCATTGCAGGCAAAATACTGTGGTCCATATGTGATAGAGAAAAGGTTGGGGGAAGTGGATTATGTCATTGGAACTCCGGATAGGAGAAAAACTAAACGTGTAGTGCATGTTAATTTGTTGAAAAAATATGTTACACGTGGGTTGGAAACGGATGAAGCAGTGAAGATAAATGTAGTCTTGACAAATCAGGGAAGAGATGTTGAAAATGAAAAAGTTGTCTTTAACGATGTAATTCTTGATCATTTAGATGTGGAGAAAAGGCAGCAGTTGATGACTCTATTGTTGGAGTTTCAACACGTTTTTGGTGACAAGCCAGGACGTACTTCCTTGATTGAACATCGGATTCAATTACAGGAGGGTGCTCGACCTATTCGGCAGACGCCATACAGGTTAAATCCTGAGAAATTACGGTTGGTAACAACTGAAATTGAGGATTTGTTGCAGGATGGGATCATTGAAGAATCGGAGAGCGCGTGGGCGGCTCCGATTATAATGGTTCCCAAACCTGATGGGTCAGGAAGGTTATGCACAGACTTCCGAAAATTGAATATGGTAACTGTGGCGGATCCATTTCCTATGCCAAGGGTGGATACTTTATTGGATAAATTGGGAGGTGCTAAATACATGACAAAATTGGACATGACAAAAGGTTATTGGCAAATACCGATTGCAAAGGAGGATATTCCTTTGACTGGATTTGTGACTCCAAATGGGCATTTTCAATGGCGCTATATGAGTTTTGGTTTACGAAATGCACCAGCTACGTTTAGTAGGTTGGTAAGGAAGTTGTTTCAGGGTATGGAATCATTTTGTGATGCATATCTCGATGACGTGATAATTTTTAGTAGAAATTGGGATAATCATTTGATGCATTTGAAGCAAGTGTTGATGAAAGTGTGGAATGCGCATTTAAAATTGAACTTGAAGAAATGTGTGTTTGCGAATGCTGAGATTGATTTTCTTGGTCATCATTTGGGTTTGAATTCAATTCAACCTAGAACGCAAAAAGTAGAGGCGTTATTGAAATTTCCTACTCCTGTGAATAAAAAACAGGTACAATCTTTGTTGGGGTTGGCAGGATATTACAGGAGATATATACCGCATTTTGCTGACATAACGGTTCCTTTGAATGAATTGTTAAAGAAAAATAAGATTTTCTCTTGGAATGATGATGCTCAAAGGGCTTTTGTGGATCTCAAATCTAGATTGGCGTCTAGACCAATTTTGAGACCACCTGATTACGATAAACAGTTTTGTTTGGCTGTAGACGCTTCTCAAAATTGTGTGGGAGCTTGTCTGTTTCAGATTACTGATGACGTGGAACATCCGATTTGTTTCCTGAGTCGGAAGCTGAGGATTCATGAGATGCACTATTCGACGATCGAGAAGGAGGCCTTGGCGCTTGTGACCGCGGTCCGAGCGTGCAGCGTCTACTTTGGGTCTTCGCCGGTCTTGGTCTATACAGATCACAGTCCGTTGCAGTTCATAAACACAATGGCAAATTCAAATCAGAAATTGCTTCGATGGAGCCTAGAGTTACAACAGTATACTCTCGACATTAAGCATCGACCGGGAAAAGAGAACTGGATGCCAGATCTCTTGAGTCGACCGTCGCCTGTGGGATCTTCGAGTGTGTTGTTGGGGAGTTGAAGTTGGGGGTTTTGGTTGTGTTTTGCGTAGTTTCATTTGTCATGTTTTTGTGTTTTTTTTTTGTTTTGTCGAAAACCGATAGGTTTTCTCTCGTAGTGGTTGGGGGGTATGTTGGGAGACCTTCCCAACCGAGACACTGTTGACGGTACTTTGTCCTAGATTGAAGAGACATTCTGGATAAAGCTAAATATATTTAGTATTGAACTGAACTATATATTGAAAGTAGGCGTGATGTTAGGCTTACTAGAAATATACGAATATCGTTACTGTAACAGAGACAGAAAATAGGATAGTTGATGAACTATATCAGGTATAGTTAAGAAGGAGTGTTCTCTCCTATTTAAACCAATGTAAAAGATTCGTCGTCGAAGCTTGGCAGTTTTCGTTAGGCCTGTTGCCGTGTGATGTCGAATTCTCAGTAGAACTGACCAAGACTTCCTTGTACTAGATAAGTCTAGTTAACTAGTTAAACTGTTGGTTTCGTGTCCGCTGTGGCCAACCAAGTTGTTTGTTTGCTGTGCAACGTTCTCGAGAGCTGGAGACGTGTGGAGCTGATGTTCTTCGATAAGGTTGTATGTGTGTTACTATTACGGATTTGGTTTTATAATATACATTCTATTTTACCTTAGACACGAGTTTTTCTTCATTCGTAGAGTAGCACCTTACAATATATATATATATATATATATATATATATAGATCAAGAGACAGACAGATAGACAGCGCGAGACAGAGACAGAGACAGAAGGCGGGAGAGATAGGCTGCATGCGATGTGTGGCCATAGAGTTATGATAGCGTCGTCTGCTAAGCACATAAATGGTGATTGTACGATGTGTAATTGGTGGCATTTTGAACCCGGACAGAATGAATGCTATACGAACGAAGCCAGGGACAGACGATGGCAACGCACGGCTGCATCCGGAAACACCATCACCCGATCCATTGAAATGGAGCACACAACACCCTCCCCTCCCCCACTCCAAGCACCCCATCCCACTCCACTCCACCCCACCCCATCACACCCCATCACACGCCATCTCACTCAGAAACTGCCCAATCAGACCAAACGACACCATAGATGCAATTATCTATTAGTCATCTACGGAATTATTATGAGCTCAGAATGCTATACAACATACATGCATCGTACATGATAGATATAGTGTACGAGGCCTAGGCTTATGAATGAATGATTACTAGGGATGAACCGATTGGCATTATTTTGTTGCCGATATCCGATTCCTATTAGTTGGCCAGCTTTTTTCGCCGATTCAGATTCCGAACCGATTAATCAGCAATATTCACTCTTATTTGGTTCTAGGCACTGTTTGTACTAAAAAGCCCAACTGTCCGCCATTTTAATGATGCGTCGACTCACAATTTTATTTTTTACACGGACTTTCAATATTTAAGATTAAATATTACCGTAGGAGGTCGCCAAAACAGGTTACTATTTCTTTTCTGTATTAATGAAAGAAGAAATTGTTTTGATCAAAAATATTACTTTTTTGTTATTCGGATTTTAAGGCCTGGGATCGCCGATTCCGATTAATACCGATTAGTGCAAAATCCGGCCCGAACCGATTACCGAACGATTAATCGGCCCATCCCTAATGATTACGTACATGGGCAACGAAGGACTGAACTCAGTCTTCTCCCTTACTATGACATTCCAACACTAGTTCTAGGGTAATATACTGTTGGTCAAACCCTCTGGCCAATAGCATTTAGAAATCTGACCCCAAGGAAAATACCTTCATGTGCAAAGCCTCCTGCCATCACCCTATGGGAGATTATCCCCACACACACCAAATAACCCCAGTTTAAAATTCCCGGTCAATAAACCCAATAATGAACAAGTGATCAAATAAAGAACATATTAACGCTTTATTTTTGTAAGAAAAATTTCCATTTCGTTTTACAATTTATTTTGTAATTAGTCTGTGCAGCTGTTGTCCTCTGTCTTTAGGTAGGAAAGTCTAGATGACGGCCAACAAACTCCTCCTTAATCCCTCAAAACCAAAATTTCCGTTACTGGACATTCCACAGCAGCTGAAAAGATGAAATGGTTTAAATCTTTCAATCGGAGTCAGCTGATCTGCTCGTTGTGTTGTCTTTAGTTCTACTGCGTCCTTTATCGATTAAGTCAGTGGCATTTAAAGATCGTCATAATTAGCAAAGTAGCAAAAGACTAGGGCTCAGGATCAACGCCCAAAAGACCAAAACAATGACAGTGGGGAAAGGACAGGAGGCACTGGACATCAGATTGGGAAGAGAGGAGCTGGAGCAAGTAACCGAGTTTGCATATCTAGGAGGGCTTATTACAGAAGATGCCAGATGCACAAAAGACATCAAACGGAGAAGTACTCTAGCGTGTGCAATGTTCGGTAAACTATAAGTAAGATCTGGAAAGATAAAAGCATATCAACGAGAACAAAGTTGAAGTTATACGAAACCTTTGTCATACCGGTACTACTATATGGCTCAGAATGCTGGTGCCTGAGGAGGGAGGATGAGAGGAGACTCTTGACGACCGAAATGAGCTGGCTGAGAAGAATAAAGGGCAGGAGCAAAAGAGATAGGATTAGAAATGAGGTGACTAGAAGAGAGCTGGGACAGACGGATACAATTGTCGATAGAATAAGGAAGAAAAGGTTAAAGTGGCTGGGACATGTGATGAGAATGGGCAATGACAGATTACCATCGATGGCTTTACACGGATATGTGGAGGGAACTAGGAGTAGAGGAAGACAACAAAAGACATGGATGGATAATATACGAGAGGATCTGGAGAGAATGAAGATGAACATTGCAGAAGCAAAGGAACAAATCAAGGATAGAGAATTCTGGAGACGACAAGTTGAGGACTCATCGTTGGCCTTGGTCTGACGGAGGAGAAGCAAAGAAGAAGAAGATAATTATATGCACGTATCATTGACTTGGGCAAAATTAGGCGTCATGTTTCTGTCTAATTGAAATTGTAATCACATATTTATATAGCGCCTCTTCAAGACAGACTCATCAGAATTGCTGCCTGACCTAACGAGAGAAAACCAAGATCGAACAAAATGTTTTCAAGGTCTTTCGGACTAGATTTCAAGGTAAAGAAAGACAAAGGAGGTCATGTCGTAGGGTTCTAGGCAACCTACTCCAGAAAATTGGACCAGCCACAACAAAGCTTCTATGCTACACTGTGGAGTTTCGGACCGGGAATTAACCAGGTCACCATGCGCAGCAAAACGAAGAAATCTACGTCCAGGAATGGATGAGATATGATTATATTATTCGTAGCTAGACAGGAGTGAAGACGTTTGCATGCAACTATCCAAGAATCTTAGAGAAAGAGGGTAATAGGCCAACTGATATTGGTTTGTAACTATTTAGGTTTACAAGGCCCCCTATTTCATATATACGACAAGAGATCACGTAAACTTTAAAGAATCATGAACTTTTCTTAGCAAGATTTGATCCTGTATAAGTACTGAAATTTATAGACCTCCTAGAATTCGGGCTCTTCATCTGGGACGTTTTTGAGAAATTTATTCGTGTAGCTAGATCGTTTTACCATGCTTAAGTTTTTCAACATAGTAGGTCTATTGCTTTTCACTGAATCGAAATAGTCTAGCGTCATAACTGAATTTTCAGTTTGTTAACCGTGATAGTTATTAGCTATAGCGGGAATATTATCCCTTTTAAATACGACCGTTTGACATAATTTAGAATGCTAAACGAACCTGCAAATGTGCTTTATGCATTTTTTAATCAATAAACTGTCGTTTGCACGTGACATAGTGAGTGTCCAATGAGCTTTCTGGTAAACTCTTTCTACAGAAAGAGCTTTACCAGGTCATACCACGAGGCAGTGTTTCTTTTCAAAACAGTGGCATAGCGGTTAATGAGTTCTGGTGAAATATTGTTTTAATATATTTGAGTAGTCTGTGGAAGTTGCAGTATTGGCCGATGTAATTAGATAATAGATGGTTGGTGCATGAGGACTGGATGGATGAATCGGCATTGCCTTATGTGACGCTGGCATATCTCTCTTGCTTTCATTGGCTTTAGTCCTACCACCCGCAGCAACCGTATACTGAATGTTCGTACATTTCCATTAGCAGACTCAGTTTTGGAAACACTTAGAGCAGATTACGATTGCATCTTCATATTCTGTCGTATAATCCATTGAGAGAACGCCATGATATTGTCACTTCCACCCTTCCGGCCTCCTTCTTCGCCTCCCTGTCTCCCTCCGGCCTCCTTTTCCGCCTGCCTGTCTCCTTCCCTCCCTCCCTCCCTGCAACCATCTTCACTCCTCCTCCCTCCTCGCCGCTCCGTTCATTCGTCACTCTATTAGTCCATAAAGATGTCGCATTGGGATTACTGTTTCTGATTGTTGTCTTTTGGTTGCTCTACGAGATGACTCTTTCCTTCTTATTCTCTAGTCTTATCGAAATGCTAGCCTGCCATTCGACAGACCAAAGAAAACACAGTTTACGTTGTCCAGATGTGGCAGACGTCTTATTGGCTAAACTTTATGAAGTCTATCATTATTTTATGTGCAATTTAAGTTGTTCCGATGTAAGACAACCGTCCTGACATTTGATCTTATCATATAATAAATTCTCGAACAATATGGGATATCGTCCAAAATGCTCATAGAAAAATCAAGCTATTTATTTACTGTCTTATTCAGTCAGTGTAACATAATAAATAACCCTACAGCATTCTGACATACTGTTTCTACAGTCAACACAACATAATTATGCTTAAAAAGTTCTGTCTCGTACCTTTAGACTAAAGGCGCACAAAACGATTTCGAACCTATCAAACTGAAATGCTGAGATTGAAGAAATATTCTCCCACTCAGCCGACTGACAAAATCTGGCGACTTACACAGCCTAGATGCGATGGAATTGGCCTGTTTGATCGGGTGCGATTGGTTCGTTGTTCGGCCGCATTAAGTCACGACAGCAGATAATTTCAAAGAACCTAGTATTCACGATTAGATAGACATGCTGAGTCAATTTAGTACATTTAAATGCATGTAGTAAGGTGAAAAGATTCTTTCGACTGTTGTATCTGGCTGCATTTCTTTCTGTATTATTCTAAGCATATGCAGTTGCCACCATCGCAGTCCACGCACTCTACTTTCGTCCATCTTATCTGCAGATCCATATGGATCAGTGGATATAAATGGATTAGTGGATCTAAATGAATCCATGAATCCATTTGGATCAGTGGATCCATAGGAATCTATGGAACCATATGGATCAGTGGATCCATATCCATATGAATGTGCGGATCCGTATAGATATGGATTAGTAGATCTGTATGAATATATGGATCAGTAGGTCTATATGGATCATTGGATCCATATACTGACCTGCATTGTACCATTAGTGGCAACTGGTGACCTGCTGAGTGTCCAGTGTCGGCTGAATGAAAGTGACCAGGACAGAGACACGTGGCCACAAATCATAAATACGGCAACTCCCGTCAATCATGTTCTGCCCAAGAATGAGATTATTTTTGGACCGAAACATTAATTTACTGCATTTGATCTAAAGGAAGAAGACCTGTCATAGACTGCGGGTGAAACCAAGGAATGTTCTGGGCCAGGTCGAATGCCCTCACTTCGTTCCCAATGTCAATCAAGGAATAGTTCAAAGCCAAGGAAATAGAGACTTGAGGCACATTGAAACAAAAGCCCGTGCCCTCGCTTTTGAGGGACTCCTAAAATGCGCTTTATTAAAGTCAAGATACAATGACTCACAAATAACAACAGTCACGGATTTTGGTGGGAGTCACGAAGTCCGATTGTCTACAATATCAGTTTCGGCTTTTCCTGGCGTTAGCTTCAACATTGCAACAAATTATTTTAATTACTATCTATGAAAATACCCTTTCGCATTTTGACAAAGTGTTCTGTTATATTGTGATGCTGATGGTCACCTGCGGAGCATTGCACGACAACAGAGTTATTGCATTCACAATTGCTATCTTATTACTATTCCATTCAGTAGATGGCGTTGCAATCACAAGGGCATGCGATGTGAAGGTATTGCGGTATTTCTAATCACTGACATTTGGATGCATACGGTCATAACAGTTTAAATCCTAGTATGTTTTTAAACGCAACAGCGTGCTCTTAAACGTAATAAATACTCTGCGAATATTCTATAGCAAACAGTAGCCTATCTAAACTAGAGCAGATACTAAACTAACAGATATTCAATCCAGTTCCTATAATAGGCTACTCTCTTCCTGAAACTGTCAAAATGTACTTGAAATCATAGACCCCTAAGTAAATTTACAGGTAGCAACAATGAAATGGTGTGTCGTTGACTTGAGCTGATCGATCCAAAAGTCAAACCACTCTCTACACTCTAGACAAGTCAACTGCACTGTATGCCAGACCACACTATTTTATGCCCTACTTAAGCCATACGCCTACGTAAGCCATATTATATCGCGTTACAACGAGTATATTTATGTGATCAATCCATATGTCCCTTAGTTGACGTATTGACATGGTAGCGGCGATGACCTTTGGCGGGTGACAAGTGTTCAGGTCAACAGATGAAGATCGCTCTTCAAGGTTTTCACTGTTTCTGCTGCTTCCCTTCGCATCACCAGATTCAATTCGAATAGCGTCCACTGCTTCTTCACAAATCCTATCCTCATTCCACCTTATCTCCTTATATACCTCTCTCAACGCTCTGACACCATCCATTGTAGCCGTCCGACTCCCTGCCAGCTTGACCTTTGGATCTTGACCTATAACCGATTTTGACCTTATGCCTGCCTATCGATTTTGTGCTCACTGATCTCTGGTTCCCGTGACTTCGCTCTTTTGAGTGCTGTATAAATCTTGAGATTACGATTACAGTCTTAGCGTCCTGTAGACCAGGGGCGGAGACTTAGGGGGGGACAGGGGGGACGGTCCCCTCCGAAACTTGAGGTGGGGGGATGGAGCTGCTTATATCCCCCCCAATATTTCTGAAATATTTCATGAATATAATAATAATAGTTACGAGTGACAGCGAGCAATTTTGTTCAGATGACATCTGAAAATGCTACCATTACAGTGTGGAAATTCAAAAATTTAAATAGGGGAGGGGTCACATCCCTCCCCAAAACCCTCCCCCAAACTCAAACACGACTCAAACTACATGTTAGCTAAGAGTGACAGCTGGTTCCTATCAGCACTCAAATTATTGGGCAATTTTGTTCAGATGACAGCTTAAAATGCTACCATTATGGTGTGAAATTTCAAAAAAATTTAGATAGGGGAGGGGTCACATCCCTCCCCAAACCCCTCCCCAAACTCAAACACGACTTAAACTACGTATAAGCTACGAGTGACAGCTGGTTCCTATCAGCACTCAAATTATTGAGCAATTTTGTTCAGATGACAGCTTAAAATGCTACCATTATGGTGTGAGATTTCAAAAAAAAATTTAGATAGGGGAGGGTCACATCCTCCCCAAACCCCTCCCAAACTCAAACACGACTCAAACTACGTGTAAGCTACGAGTGACAGCTGGTTCCTATCAGCACTCAAATTATTGAGCAATTTTGTTCAGATGACAGCTTAAAATGCTACCTTTACAGTGTGGAAATTCAAAAAAATTTAGATGGGGAGGGGCACATCCCCCTCCCCAAACCCCTCCCCTGCTCGGCGCTGCGCGCCTCGCCGATCGTCCTTCGGCCGCTCCTTCACCCGTCCCCCCAAACCCAAGACCAAGTCTCCGCCTATGCTGTAGACCCATCATACCCGTATACGTAGGTCCATCCCTACATGACAGACAGCGAGGGTACTTCTTCTCGCTTACCATATTGTTGCTGCTGATTCAAATTTAACTGACGCAATCGACCTAATCCGCTCTTCTGATTTGTTTGTCCAATGAATGAATAAATACGAGGATGGACTTTACAATTATAAGTTCAGGCCCATCCACACTAAGTTTTTCGTAACTTGAACATAGTAGCAATAACAATAACAGTATCGATATATCAATGATGATAATAATGATGATAATAATAATAATTAAAAAATAATTGTGAATTGACTTGAAATTCATGGAGGCGAGGGATTAGCAGAACTGATGTATGTCCTGCATTTGCGTAATTATTATCGAAACCTCGATCTTCATTTTTGGAACGCCCACGATTGTGCAATGGCGGAAGGGTTTGAAAAATGCCACGATTAGTCGATTACGATTAGGGTCATAGCTAGGGTCATAAACCGTTCGAGATCAGTCTAAGCCCATACGCGTATTACACGGTAGAGATAATGTGGAAGGAGTACAGAGATCGAGTGGCAGTAGTCTATAGTAGGGCCTAAGCGCGTGCTTCGGGTGTTCATGTGTTCTGGTTGATTGTTTTGAAAGCTGGGTATACGCTATTGATTGGTTCTTTGTGTTAAAATACATTAGGTCGACGAAGTAGAACGTCAACAACTTGAGGCCTGATCGTTTGAGAACTTCGAAAGTCTTTCACAATATTGTTAATAATAATAATAATAATAATAATAATAATAATAATAATAATAATAATAATTTTTTTGTTCCTGAGGGATTATTTCTACCTGGGGTATAAAAAAATAATAATAATAAAGACCGGATGGCTTAACTCTCATTCCATGGAGAGCAGGCAGATGCCTAGTGTGGGATGCCACGGCGGTGGATACGGTGCACCATGGCTCGGTCCTTCCTTGCCGCAACAGCCACCCGAGCCGGAGCAGCAGCCGACTTGGCGGAGGACAGAAAGAACCAGAAATACAACGCCCTCCTTGACAGTCACGTTTTCATCCTGATTGCTATGGAAACGCTAGGTCCGATCAACAACAAAGGTCTTGATTTTATCTCAGACTGGACCACCATCTCACACAAGTAACCAGCGAACCCCGAGAGTCTAGCTTCTTGTTCCAATGTATCTTCATTACAATGCAACGCTTCAACACCGTTACTTTCAGTGGCTCTTTCACGAAGCTCTTAATTGACATGGATGAGGGGTAACCGTTCCAGAATACACCACTTTTACAATTTTTAAGACCCTGTGGAATGAAGTACTTCAGGGGCAAAATAATAATAATAATAATAATAATAATAATAATAATAATAATAATAATAATAATAATACCAATAACATTCCCTTCTGCTACCTCTGTTATATTTATATAATCTATTTGGCGTTCCGTTTCTCCCTTCTCTCTACTGTCACTACCCTTTCCACACCCAACGACTCCTGCCCCCCCCCCAATACACCCTACAAAATCTTTCTTCCGTGTCCTTCCATCTCTCTAATCCCCATTTCCCTTCCGACCTCGGAATTCGAAAGCGTATCCTATCTGCCAGTATCTGGAAACTGTTATGAAGTGGTTACAGACTATCCTCCAGCCTTTCTTTGCCGAAAAGGAAAAATAGAACGATAGGTTCAGTTTAGC
This sequence comes from Aporrectodea caliginosa, assembly GCA_020284085.1. Taxonomy (NCBI): domain Eukaryota; kingdom Metazoa; phylum Annelida; class Clitellata; order Crassiclitellata; family Lumbricidae; genus Aporrectodea; species Aporrectodea caliginosa. The sequence continues at coordinate 1,874,208 of JACEVL010000085.1, read as the reverse complement.
AACGTTTACATCCGATTCATCTGACTGACTTTCTATGAATGCTTACCTCGCTATTGTCAGTGACTGACATCTCATCCTTCGTGGCAGAATCAGATGCATCGTTCAAATGTTGGCATTCGTCGTATGATCCCATCGTCAGCTGAAGAAGTCTTCTTCGTTTTCGTCTTCTTCGTCTTTAGAATCTCGTACAGAGAAGTGTTATGAGAGCGACACCATAGGAACGTGTTTTTCGCCCGTCTTCTATGACCAGTACATTTCCGTGACTTGATCAGAGACCCCGCTGACTGACTTCTTCGTCGCCCACCTGAACTGTTCTTTCTCGTGTCCAATGAGAAATTATGCATGAACTAGTGATGAGCATATTGTTATCGTGTTTGGACATTTTCATTTAAAATTGCATCAGTTACTCATAAGGAAATTCCCAATCCGTGACATGCATCATGTTTGTCGTGCAGTTATTTATACATGTAGGCCGATGAGCATTTGTAGCCAATTGTAATTGCTTTGCTAGGGCTATTACTCTTTGCAGGCCTACATTTGGCTGTGTTTAACATCGAAGTCAATTTATACCGCTATAACTGTTCGAGTGAGGTGAATCGAATGGATAGTCCCTGCTGAGAACAATGAATGGGGCTTAGGCCTAAATACAAAGCATTTGAGAATATCATATGGCGATCGCATTTTAGTCAGAACGATTTTTGTAGGCCCCTATATATAGCGTCGCCTCAAGAGAAATTAATCAGACGCGTTCTCTACTTTAGCCTAAAGTAAACAATGCATGGTAAAGTTCATAAACGACAAACAGTTCATCAGTCAATGAAAAATTCACAGGTAACTAGAAAATTCACAATCTTTTGGCGCTCAACCCATAGGTTGACAGCTGAAACAATGTTCCTGGCAGCGTTGCATTGACAACCAACGACAGCTGACGACCTCTGCATCAAACGGTCACCTTACTTACAGTCCAGCAGTGAGGCCTCATTGATATATAAGATAGGTTGTGGAACCCTTCGCGGTTGACTGTCGATGACACTCCCAAGGCATATCTGCCCTTCCTTCGACAAATCCACGTTACAGACGGCATAATTTTGGTTGCAGTTGTAATCATAGATTTATATAGCGCCTCTTCAGACAGAGAGTCTCACCAGAGGCACTCCCGGCGGCCTGACAACATCGACCGACGACCAGCTGAAAACCTCTTTCCTCTGAACAGATGGACGAATCAAATGGCCGCAAGACTTAAATCACAAAATTAATACAATCCAGACATAATCCTTAATCCATAAATTATTACGGACCCTGGAAATTGTTTTCTTAAGGTAGTTGTAGATATGTTTTGTGCACATTTTATTAATACGCGAAATACCGTAGCATGGTCTCGTTATCTTCGTAGGATCTCTGACACGGTTGACACTCATGAGCTGGAGTAGGTCTAGGTCTTTCCGAAGACGATTCTCGCCTTCCGATCCATTGTGGATGAAAGACAAGAGCAATAACAATCTTTTCTTCCAGTACCATTAACTTCACCTGAAGTGAATAGTGCACACAGCCTCGAGGCCAACATTCAAGCCGCTAGTTTTAACTACACATATAATACGCTTTAAACTAGCCTGACTCCTGCTGAGCTTAAGAAATGGGTCAAAACTCCACCACCATGGTCTCAGATGTCACACTGTCACAGGTGTCCAACATGTGTCTTACCACAATGCGACCTTTTGTCCTATCATCGCCTCTATTCGCCAGCGTCTAAAGACCATTCTGCGTGATTGTGGTCTTGTAATGTCACGCTTGGATGAGTTTTCATAAAGGAGCACCATAAAAATGTGCACTTCAAATGTACAAATTACAAGAGTGATGGGAGCCAGGGAAGCCTCTTCAGATTTAAGAAGATGTCGACGAAATGATGTGCGCGAATTTAGGCGAAAAAGGTTCCGTTCAGAATGAACAAGTATAATTCGGGTGTAGGACATTGTCCCCCCTGGACATTGTCCCCCCCGGACATTGTCCCCCCCGGACATTGTCCCCCCTGGACATTGTCCCCCCCCCCCCAGGGTAGGACATTATCCCCCCAGTCTAAGATATAATCGTATAATATTCTTGCGGAAATATGTATATGTATATGTGTATATATTTTTATATGTATAAAAGTATACATAAATATGTATATATATATAAGTATATACATATTTACATATGTATATATATATGGATATATATATATATATATTTGCATGCATATATACTTATATAGGCCTATATGTATATATGTGTATGTAATACTATGTACATATATACATATATATATGTATATATGAATATATATGTACTTATGTATATATATGTGTGTATATATATATACATATATATGTATATGTGTATATATTTTGTATATGTATGTGTAAGTATACATATATATGCATTAGGGTGGTCCACAAAAATCAAGTAAGAGATTTCAGTTGTCCACAAGGCTAGTTTTGTTCTTTATCATGATTATAACAATCACGCAAAATTTTAATGAAAACAAATAAAATTTAGAGGTCAACCCATTTGGCACTTTTTATGTTATCTCAACATTGTTCCGCAATGGTTAATCTATGACATCAGCGCTGTTTTGAATGGAGTTGGTAAATTCCTGCGATGGTTTGCAACAAGTTGAAGAATAAACTGTTTCTGTTTCTCTTTCTTTGACAGCATGTCATTGTACTTTTCGATAAGACTGATTCCCCTTCCAGCTATTCACCACTTCACCACTGTCATGCGTACAGCCAGTTCGCAAATTTGTTGAAGACTGGATCATCTGTCCACTGTTCTTGGGTTTCTTGATAAATTACTGAGTCTTTTCTTTGCCTTCTTCCATTAAGACATAAAAGAAAGATGTCCTTTCTCTCACCAGATCCTCCAGTTTCAGCCGTTCAGATTCACTTGTCAACTGCACACGCCAACGGGTGTCTGATACTGCTGGCCGTTGCAGATTTCGTACCAACTTTCTTTTCATTTTTGATAAGACTCTGTCATCAAAAGGGGCTATGGCCACCAGATGTACAGACAGAAACCAGAGGTGCCTTGAAAATGTTGCATGTATTTTGCTGGCAACAGCTTGGTTTGGGTAGATCCTCAGAACTGATTCACTGCCTTTGAGTCCACCAAGAAACTAGAAATATAAACGTACAAATTCCTGATAATCGTCCCTTGGCTGCTGGGTTTTCAAGAGCACCTGGTAAATAAGCGAGCATTTCTTGTCGCATTTTGTTCAATAATGGATCCTGAAACAGTTCATCAGTTGCTGCGAAATAAGCATATTGGTTCACTGATGGCTATTCTTTCTGAAATCGCTTGAATATCGCAGTTGATGGACCTTCGGTTGGACCAAACAAAGAAAATAAGACATTTGACAAAACGACTTTCATGACGCGATGACGGCGTGCAATCAAGACCATTTAAGTTCCCAGGGCATTTTCAATTCTAAAGCATGCGCCTTTATGAAACCCTTTGTTGCTGGTCAAATACGAGGCCTTTGATCTGTGAACTCAGATTCCATTTCTCAATTACTTCAACACAGGTCTTGGCCTGAGACTCACCTGTAGATCACCTCTCAATTTTTGGAATTGTCAAAAACTTTTCGTGACCATTTCCAGTGACAGAAGCAGCTATACGGTCCACATTTTCGTTTGATCCATCGATGTCGGGCAACATTTTGCCGTCCCAGTGCAGCAATAACGGTCCTGCCAGTGAACACTATTATTCTTCCATTGTAAACATGACAAAAAGACACATTTATAGCACACAGGTAAAATGTTCAGAATGGGTTGACCTCTAAATGTTGCACAATTAGACTGAAATTTAACAGGCAACCTATCTATACCTAGTGGACAAAAATAAGCCTTGTGGAGAAATAATTCCACAGATTTAAAATTTTCTCTAGGGCTTCTGAACCACCCTAATATGCATATATATATAAGTATATACATATTTACATATGTATATATATGGATATATATATATATATTTGCATATGTAAATATGTTGTATATATATGTATTTATATATATATATACATATATATATATATTTGCATATGTAAATATGTTGTATATATATATGTATTTATATATATATATATACATAATATATACATATTTGGATCTAAGTATCTATATATATATGTATGTACCTATATATATACATATGTAAATATGTATATATATGGTTTCTCAGTGAGTTGTGACGTTTCGAAGTATATTGCAAAAAAAAAGTATTTGGCGTCCGGGGTGCATGAACCCCACATAGTATGCGGCGGTTTAAGGGTTAAGTTTAGGCCTACACCTGAATGAAATAGCCAACAAAAACGGCAACTAAGGTTTATCAATGACATGCAGACTATAGGCTATTTACAGGGGGGACAATGTCCGTTCCCCGTATAATTCAATGTAAATAATTGTTGTTATTCTTTCCATGCAAACAATACACTGCTTAAGTAGATCAAAATCGATTCAGCCAACAATGATACACACAGAGGGTTTCTGAATAATCGACAACGAAGTTCGACTGTTCTGGTTTGTGAACTTATTTTCGCAATTCCTCCACTCAGTTGCAATTGTTTAATCGAGTGATTGGTATATCCGTTTATATACCATGACACTATAATTGAGATCACACACGAAGCCCTACATAATACACATACATACATATAGACATATATGATATGTATAATGATTTGTGCTTATAGTAGCGAAGTGTTTTGTCGGGCGCACAAGGACACCCACCTCCTCCTACTCTCTGCACGCAGCCGTTGTCGTTGAACGATATATCCTCTCTGCTTCGTCATCGTCGTCGTCGTCTTCTTCTTCGTCATAGGTCGATCCTACAGGTGCACTTGCACAGCCAATCGACTAATGCATGGCCAGCCACAGTACATGTGCACCGGACTGTTTACAGCCGTTGGCCGAGTACGCTTGCACTGGTGAGAGAGAGAGACAGAAATAGACCGAGATTGCATGAGACGCACCTGCAAAAGCTGATCGTCACTTTATCCGAAGCAACGCAGAGAGTTCGACAGCAGAAAGACGTTACCAGGTGAGATGAACGTAATCCATGTTCAATTCCATAAGGAATACTATGAACAGGCGGTTTGTAGTATTTCTCTGCTACCATAGCCAGATACAGGTTCTAGATACTACTTATCGATTTTATAGAGACTAGAGTACTTCTGTACTAGGCATATTTACATGTACTACATGTAAATATTAGATACAGTACCGTATTGCATATATTATGTGCAGATCCTAGATACTAGAGATACTAGATACAGATCTTATAAATACTAGATATTGGTAATAGATAAGTGACACAGGTTCTGAATATTAGGCACATATAGGCCTACTGGATACTAAAGATAAAGATACTATACCATTTGGAATCGTCATTCCCTGGTACATTTTCAATCTACAGATTTAACTTTATGGATGTCCAGAGTCGCGTGGTTATTCTGCACTACCTAATGTCGATTTGTGTATTTAGGAGATTCGCGAGGCATGAACCAAAGTAGAGCCATTGTAGACTTTATACATTTTGACGAGACCTTCCGCGAGTCTACATGAAGGTCAGGATCGAAGCCTACCTCATGATTAGTTAGTACCAGGGGCTTAAAGCCTGGAGTCGCGTCCTTGTATGCAAAAAGACAATCTGCTTAACACGGTCGAATAAAATTCTGGTTATGCACGAACAGCTTAGGATTCTTACTTTGTAGGTTTCTTCTCATAGCAGAGTAATGTTAATATTATGTTGGCCTCGAATACCGTTGTTCGTCTTAAATGCAAACCCAGTATAAATGGATTTGACAATGGAAGTCGTTACCAGTAGAAAGGGATTTAGGCGTGGGAGATCGTTACTAGTGGAAAAAAAACATAGGCCTACTAGCGTTGAAAAAACCCACATTTGCAAGTGATATAGAAAATTAAGACTAATCACGAGCTTTAATATTAAGACTGAAAGCCAACTCTGAAAAATTATCAAAAACTCAGTAAATCAAACGATTAAGGTCAACTTGTCTAAAGTTGAAAGAGTGAGATAAGTTGTAATTCAAAAGAATGTATTTTGCACCCGCTATGATTTGTATCAGCAAACTATAGTCGAAGAATGTGTGCTAAGAATAATATACTGGAAGATACTCGTGCAACAGATTTCTAGACTTATATAAACACTTGAAAAGTAATTAAGTCTGAACTGTTGTGAATTCGCTACTTTACATGTTTCACTTGCCGATAACTGTTCTTGAACTGTAAGTTTTTGCACTGTTATATTATTAAAGATAACATTAACTTATATTTCAGGCAAATACTTTTGAAGGCAATCCGATATCTGGAAACTGTGCTTCAGTCGCTTGCAATTCAGTAAACGAAACTCTTCGTTTGTTCTGAATCTTTCTTGGCCGTTGTTCGATGGGTCAGAAGGTGTCAGGTGAGTTCTGCTCGGCATCAACCGATTCAGTGGATGGAGCTCCGTCTCATCCTCAGACTCTTCCAACGATGACCCTCATGCCCTCATGCATCCGCAAGGGCAACTCCAAACGCAGTAAAATCGTTTCTATGGCCTTAACGGATCTGACCGGAAGCAGACAATCGAAGTTAGACTTCCTGTTGGACAGAAGGAGGTCAGATGACGTCAGCGATCTGCAGTTGGCCAATGCCTGGAGCCCCGTCGACCGATCGACCTGCATTAGGGTCAGAAGAGATGACCCTCTGACCTTCAGGCGACTTCCGGTTCAGGGAACAACGGATGCCATTCGAGCGAAGGTCGGCTACACGAGAGGACTGCACGCCTGGACGATACGATGGAAGGCCGACCAGCGAGGATCACACGCCGTCGTTGGAGTGGCCACAGCACAGGCACCACTGCAACAGATCGGTTACAAGTGTCTAGTCGGTTGTAATGCAGAGACATGGGGCTGGGACCTCGTGAAGAACCGATTGTGGCACAACGGGAAGAGTCATCCGGGAGTCATGTGCCTGGCAGAGAACGGTCACCTTCTGCTGGAGCGCACGGCTTCCATTCCCGATGATGTCACCGTCATACTCGACATGGACGCTGGAACGATGGCCTTTGCCATCGAAGGACATTACTTGGGAGTGGCCTTCACTGGACTCAAGGGGAAGACGCTCTACCCTGCAGTCAGCGCCGTCTGGGGACACTGCGAAGTAACCATCCGCTACATTGGATCCATTGAACGTAAGTCATCTCCTCCACTCTAATAACCCAGATAAATTTCGCAGGGACCTTGTAGAATCTCATTTGGAGGCTCCGTTGAAAGATGCGCTGCTTCATGCTACTGTAGATAATATTATAGTTTGGTGCTATTTAAGTCTGATGCGACTCCGAAATACGGACACATTAAGATGGTGTTGATTGAGTTCCTGGTAAAAACTGAATGTCTCCACCGTGATGAACGTAGGGCCTACTAATGTCTGTTAGTAGGCAAATTGTTATGAGGTCGGCTTTAATAATATATCAAATGGGAATGCTGGGACTTCCGTTCTGCATTTAGTGAGAAAAGATTTCAGGATGATCGGTAAATACGTGGCTACGATTTGGGTTTTTAACTTGATCAGACTGTTGTCACAGCTTATTTGCTCTTCATGTGTAGGACAAAAGCCGTAATAATATTCACGTATTTGTTTACGTTTGCTCGACGGACGAATCTATTGAAAGTGCCCGATGTATTTATACAGCCATAGCAGAGTTCAACCACGTACAGCCTTTTGAGAAGAGTCCCATCTAGAACACTCCGCCTACACATTGAGAACAGTCCCACCTATAGCACATCACACCGATCTTGGTTTCGTCTCCTTGTACTTTTCCAATATTTAGTTGAATTGCGTGCAGACTCTTCCCGTGAACGAACTATCGATTCATTTAGGCAAATAGAAGTCCTTTGTTCGTTTAGAAACTTTAGACTACTGGTATGTCGGTATTTTTGCTTTCGCTGCATAACTCTCGTTAAAGCGGAGGTAGCGGTGTTTAGTTAAGTCTCACTTAATTAGAAACAAAAGCCTTCGATTGGTGAATGTATTATGAATTTCGGATGAATTTCTAATGAGATTCTTTATGTTCACGTCTAAATTGCTTGTTAGCTCTGCAAATGGAAGGATTTCAGGGGCTTAATCAGAAATGTTGAGAGCCGTTCTCATTTGCTAGAAGGCTTCTTGCATGGACGGATTGTAATTTGTAGGCCTAATTGTAATAGTAATTGAACATTTATAATGAGCCATTTACAAAGAGCCATTCATAAAGAGCCATTTTCAAAGGTGTTCCCGACCCAAGTCCGTGCTGTCAGCCTGTCACTAAACAAATAAGAAAGTCCTTAAGTCTTCAGGCGTTTCGAAAAAAGGGGAAGAGGAAGGCTGAGCGATGTAGGCCTAACTAATTTAGGCCTCCATGAGCAATGGCATAGATGTGCAAAATGGCGCTTCTTGCATGGATCTGTCTATTGAGCAGAAGAGGTTCAGTCGAACTATGAGGGGTGGTGTTTTTCGATCCATTGTCCAACTCTTTCATCTTGGCTTCATCGAACACTTTGGACTTTCTTTTGTGCAGGTATAGTCCTGGAATTAGTTGCACGGTTTCCCCTCTCTCCATGACTTGTCCTGCTCCTGATGCCATCCAGGACCTGATTAGTTCATCTTCATTTGCTTTATATTTAACTAGATTTCGTACCCGGTTTCGCTCGGGTTTGGACTGAGCGATAAACCACCTATCAAATGTTTTGTAACCCACCGACTTCGCTGGATTTGCCTCTGTTGTGTAGACATTTCTTGTCACCCGTTTGCGAATGAGCGCGATGCCGTGGGACTTGAGCGTCATTTCTAACGGGATTTAATGCACACTTCAAACGTCCATATCTCGGAATTTAAACGGCCTGTCGAGCTGAAAATAGTTGCGCCGACCTAGAAATTCCAGGAGAACGTTCGGTAAAAATTTAATATGGCTAAAGTGCTGCATTCGCGAATTTTTAGTGAAATAGACAAATATATATATACATGAACTTTCAAACTTCTAGCATAGATATAGTAGGATGACATGATAGTATGGTCGTCGAGGTCAGTGAGAAGAGAAGTGAGAAATTATCTGTTAGCTGTACTAATATCTATTGAAAAGAAATTGTCATTAAATTATACGAGAAAATAACAAACATAAAAAAGTCCGATATTAGGTAGTGTGGAATTAATACAACATAGCAAGGGTTTAAGTGGTTCAGAAGACGTGCAGTCTGTGTTTAAACCACTGCGAGTTAACCTGTAATGCCTAATAGCTTGTCTCTCCTAGCTTTCTCTTGAAAGCTGTGATAGTGTCCACTGAGACAGTACTATCATCCAAACAATGCCAGAAGTCCATAACTATTGTAATGAAGAATTTCTGCCTTGAAGTTCCTTTCGGTTTCTTGAATAATTTATTCATAATATATCCTCGAGTCGCTTGTTTGGTGCTAATTCAAAGAACCTCTCGCACAGCATTACCTTCTGTCCAGGGTTTCTTTTTGGCTTGAATTAGGTCTCATCTGCTCCTTCTTCTCTAAAGTTATTAGTCCTCACCTTTCAACCTTTCTGCACACCGTAGTAGCTCAAATCCTTGTAACCCAAATCCTTTTTATGCTCTTCTTTGCACCTTCACGATGTCATGTATCAGGTTTGGTTCCACATATGACAATGCAGTATTCTAATTTCTAAATGTTTGAAGTGATTCGAAGCCGTGACAATGAGATTCATGACGTTGCTCTTTTCAAACGCCTCTCTGTGCGGTACACAAACGAATGACAATGTGTGTGTATGTGTGTGTGTAGAGAGAAATTGTCAGAAGGATTGGGACTGATGTAAAGGCAGAGAATAGCAATGTCCTATGATTCATACTCTTATTCTCTCTTTCTCTGTCTCTGTCTCTGTCTCTATCTCTATCTGTGTCTGTCTGTGTCTGTCTGTCTCTCTCCGTTTATGGAAAAAACAAGTGTTCGGTAGAGAGAGCCATCGACAGATCAGACATTTCTTGTAGGCCCATCATCATCCTCATCACACGTGCTTTCATCCTTCAAATGATCTCTCGAGAGATCAAGAAGACTTATCTCCTGCCTCTCGTCCGAACGAACGACGACCAGTCTAAGTCGTCTCTTCTCAGTCGACTAACCTTGGTTCACATTGTAGAAATCACCGCCATTGAAGGCGTCATAGATAAGGACGACAGTGCACACGAACTAGAAACATGTAGGCTAAAAACCGGCCACCGTGATACCTGCACTCAGGATACGTTTTTTATGTTCGAATAATTATGTCGTCCTCTATAACACTTAAAGTCAATTACTTAAGTGTTTCTGCTGTACTGTCACGCACATAGAGTTATGTCTATGCGATAAAGTGACTTGTTTAATTAAATAATCAACAATCACAATTGAATGATCAAATGCAACTAGTTTTGTGCTGATTCTGATTTCGTTTTCCTTTCAGCGAATCCTCCGTCTCTGGCCGAAATATGCAGAGGAATTATTCGACAACAGATAGGCAGACATCGTCTCGAAGAAGGCGTCGAACGGCTTCCTCTCCCGCCACTCCTTATTCAGTTTCTTCGATGAGGTTCCTCTCTCTCTTGAACTGCTCTAACATATCTGTGGAAACTATAGGAAGCGAAGGATCTTCGGATTCGAATTCTGACAGGGCACAATCATCTTTGAGTCCTTTCCAATTTATTGAACAGTTTATGTTTTCTTTGCTGTTTTTACTTCCATGGATCCCTCTCTTGGTCTCTGAATCAATTCGTCCATGCTTCCATAGTTCATCCACCTATTTGTCACTGTGTCATTTCTCCGCCACCTTTCTGTCTCTTGCGCTTCTTGTTTTACCATTTCCTAGATTTCTAGTCGTTAAGTGACGTTGCTTATCCTTCGCATGGGTCAGCCCCTCCTGTGCTCCGTTTCATCTCCAGTTGACCTCTGACTTCGTGGTTGCTATCATTGCTGCCATTTCCTTAGTCAACGGAGAAGTCGACCGAATGACTATATACTTAAATGACGAGAGAACAGTTTCAAACATTCTGATACGATGCTCAGAGTAATTTATTTATGTAGCCTAAACTTAACATAGGCGAATGCTTTATTAAAAACAAGTGCATTGCATATTATATATAGTCGTCTGTTTTTTCTTGGAAGATTTGAGTGCTATCTGGCAGATAGCGATGACTGACTGAATTCCGATCATTTGTAGTTGACGTGCTCTATAGACTATAGGCCTACTTTTCACTTCGGCTACATAGGCAGGTACTCGACTATACATCATGTTGTGATGGACTGAATCCAAAGAGATGTGCCATTGAACTAGATCGAATCGAATCTCGACATTTTAGATTTGTTCATATCTTATGATCGGAATAAGATGAAGATGAATAAGATTTAGTACGAAATCTATTAATAGCGTTATCACTCTTCTTTGTTCACCGAAGAGGTTTGGAAGTTCCACTAAAGATTAGACATAGTATTAACAACAGCGCGCAATCTATTTAAAGAGAAAACTTTCAATTAACGTTTTACCAATAACGGTTCCTTAAGTCAGATTTCGTTGATTGTAGAAATCGCTTTAGTTGGCACTCGACTGGAAATTTAGACCTAGTAGCATCATCATAACTCGTTCAAAACTGTCACTTTATGGGGGTTAATTGTCACTTGATAAAATACGGAGCACCAAAGCCATTCTCTGTAGAAGAGCCAACTGCTTAATAGTCTTAACACTTTAACGATGCGCTGCATTTGTTTCCCAGTCACTTTTATTACAATCTCTTCGTTAAAATGTTAGGCGGCGATATTCTGTCACTCAAGCCCAAATATCTTCACCTTATTTTTGAAATGAAGATGGTTTACTCATTCACTTTTATTAATTGTACTACCTCGCAAATATTTTACTGTTCGGTTTGCGCTTAGGTCTATTTGCGGTTTGCGGTTTGCATGTAGGCCTATAATTATGTGGTTTGCTCTGGAACAGCATTCAGTTCGATCGTGATTGGTCGCAACGAGATGATTTCTTGTGAAGAAGCTACATATTAATATGAGATTATCAAAATTATAGAATTATAATAATATGAATTTCTGATGGTGTCTATAACTGCATACAGTGTCCTGTGATGTGTAACGTGAACGCATCGAATCCAGGTTTCAGATGAGCGGAAAGTGGGTGTTATGACGTTAGCAGATTCTCATGCTTCCTAATTATGACTAAAATGTCAATGTATCTTGGCTAAAAATATTGACCTATAGTAGTCGAATATTTTATGGCATTTCATTTATAGGCGATATTTCACGGACTAGTTAAGTGTAACTTATGACAGTGTAGACTACATGGAGGCTACTTGCAATAGAAAAAACTTCTGTATGCTCCTATATACTGACAAAATTTGATCTATTTTTGTCATCTGTGAATCGACCGAGTGGGGCCGAGGTGCATAAGACCCCTTTACAAACTTAAGGTTCAAGGCACTTCTTTAACGTTTATAGTCGCTTATTCATTAATAATTGAAGTTGCATTTAAGGACCATACTTCTCGTCTAAAATTTGAATTTTTTATACAACTATAAGATCAAGCCACAGGTTCCTGGTATACCTCCCTCTTCTTAACATCACAGGTCACTTAAATTTGAATCCAAATGATCAAATATAATTTTATTTGTTTAGCCAACTAATTAGGGCCATTCTCGTCGTGTATTTCGATGCCAGAAAGTCATTCGCTAATATGCATTCAATGATAGAATCACATAGGATAGTCAGTTTGTCACTCTTCGCTCTTCATTAGACTCTTATGGCAAATCTTCCCTACTCTGGGTTTAGCTTCATGCTGTGGATACGATGCTGGCAATCACAGAACTACATCAAGCACTATATCGAGTAAGGTTACCCCTTGAAGTTCAGAGAAAATAAAAGTTGAGGATCAGCGAAACGCCGTAAATCAGTTCCTTATCCGAATCGATGGACTTAAACAATGGACGTAGCAGAAATGAAAACTGTCTAAATACTCTCTGGAGATTCTGCACATTGTCTCCTCAAAGAAGCACAAAAGAAAGTTAGAAGCAATTGTTCAGTAATCAGTTTTTCACTGCTTTAGCGGTTAGTTAATTTTCTGTATTACATTGGTGATTTCCATTTGGCTGCCCTTAGCTTCGATCCTTTAGACAGATTATAATATTTTTCAAAGGACTAGTTCTTTCGAATGAGGAGATTACCAATGAATCGTTCAACGGGTGTCGATGTGCTGCCATCTGACGAATGACCGAAGAACAATTCGTTGACTGGCGCCGATGGGAATGACCTGAGCGCCGGAAGAACAAGCAGTAGCTTTCCAAATCGTATGATTCCACTGGCTCCCTGAGCGCCCGTGTGTCCTCTCAGCAGCCCTTCCGCTGTCTCCTGCATCTCTTCCACCTGCTTCCGTGAACGCAGGTCCGATCGCTCTGAAAATATCACTGTACTTATATAAACGAAAAGGCGACACATAAAAGGCAGCGATCGGGTGAAGAGAAAAGGCAATGTAATGTAACGAGATTTCAGTAACAACCTTATTACTTAGGCTAATAGTAGAAATAATCTTCTGGTGAGAGTTTAGGTGATTGCGCCAAGTAAAGACGATGCTAACTATAAATCATCAATCACGCAGTGGAGTCAACGAAGAAGTCCTTCGACTGACCCAGTAGAAGAACGTTTCCTAGTTTTTTTCTAAGAGTCGTTTAGGTCATTACTGACAAATCTTGTATTATAAATCTACTGTCTCACAATTTTGAAACCAATATCACTGTTGTCGATTATAATTATTGCACGACACTGAATATTGTTTGCATGATACAGTTTTAAAGCTTGAAGCACGTTATTAATTGGACCGATCTAATTCAAATGAGATCAAATTTAGGACAAAATGAAATTTAGAAGAATAACGAAAATAATCAATGGTAGTCTATAAATGCGCACATTTAAAATCAATTGCTAAGGTCCATTGGAAATAAAACACAGAAGAATTCAGAGAGAGAGAGAGAGAGACAGACAGACAGACAGACAGACAGACAGACAGACAGAGACAGACAGTGAAACACAGTGAGAGCGAGAGAGAGGGAGAGAGAGCGAGAGTGAGAGAGAGGGAGGGGATATATAATATATGTATATCTATACAGGGATAGGGCCTACAGAGACGGAGATAGAGAGAGATGTACACAGATTGCGCTGAGCTGGATAAACGAGAAATGGTGAGTTTGTTTTTAATCTGAACCTGAATGACATAACAGAATTGACGGAGCATCAAATTCAAACGCATACAGACTAAGGTAGATGAGACAGACAAATTAATAGACTTAGTAGACAAACACATATTGAGAGACCGATAGAAACAGTCTTCGAAAATTATATATGATGGAGGAAATGCAAAGACAAATTATAACATGGAGCCACTAACACCGTCTGCAACAGAGATGAACCTACGAATAGCAATTGGGCATAGAGACGAATCTTGTTACCTGGTCTAAGGATCGCTAGAATTCGAAGACAAGTGTATTCGAAGCTGTCTGGCAGGAGGTCACCGATGCGCCTGATGACGTTGCGCAGGTCGCTCAGAAACTGACCGTTACCATGGTCACCGTGACTTCGGTTACCGTTACCATGCCTACCGTCCATTCTTTGGTCTCGGCCTTCGTTGCTGCATGCCTCTTCAGCCAAAATATTCTCTAGTAAAAGATATGATTACGAACACAATCACAGTAAGGCAGATTATCAACCATCAACAGTCTGTTGATTTTGTCGCACCTCAGTAATCATTGTATTACTGAATGCAATGTAGAGCACGCTTAAATTTAACAGTTTTTCACATGATAATTTGAAGCAATTTTATGATATATGTATATGTAGACAAATGTTTATAATATTTTATTTACTTCAAGGAGATTCATCTATCCATCCTAACATCCACAGTATATCTCATCCATCTCAACCCCCAATGCATCACGGAATCGGTTCATCCACCTGGTCATATATTCGGACCTATTCTTCCATCGTTTTTACTTCTATTCTTCTATTGTTCAGTCATTCACTGTTATTCTAATAAGGTGGAAGCTCATGACAGACACTTACCTGGATTGATGTTCAGTTGAGCCATCATCAGAATGAATATTTCGCTCCATGATTCTTCCAGGAGCGTCACTTGATCTCGCAGTGGAAGATCAACGAAATCTGGAAACGCCTGGAGACCCTCGACTCCCATGGCCAGCAGCTTAGTCGCATAGCCAAGACCAGGCCAGTGCGAGAAGGAAGAGGACTTTGGCGGAACAGACGGTCCGTACGGACCACCAGAACTAGGCATCGGATGACGGAAATGGAAAGGCTGTGGCGGTGGAAACGGTAGACTGGGAAAGTAGTTAACCAGTCTAGGTGGTTGGAAGGTGAGGCCAAGGTGTGTGAACAGCTGAGGGTCGGCCATGAGCGCTGGCAGGCGTAGCGTTCGTGTGTCTCCCCCAGAAAGACACCCGTTTGGCGGAAGAAAAGGATGGAAGGCAGTGTGAACCTTCAGGTCTTCTCTCAGTCCGTCTGAGAGGAGACGCATTGTCTTCGATTTGGGGATCGCTGCCGCCTCAACATGGTCATCGTCATCGTTGCTACTCTCAGACTTAACGCACGGCTGGCTGTCAGCTCTGTAGATAATCAGAAAAAATAGATTTTAAATGAATGAAAATTAAACAAACCTTCAAAAATTGTTTCTTGATGAATCAGGATTACGCACAATAAAAACTACAAAATGATTCTTTTAATTAAAAATAAGATGAAAGATTTTAACTTATTATAATAAAGCGAGTATTATGCATATACTCTGTAGCCTTATTTCGGGCGTTTCATCTATCCTCAAGGCACAAGCCATCGCCAGGTCATGACCTATGGATAATCAATGATACTAAGGCGTTCTAGTGGTCTCGATGATTGCTAAAAGCAAAGCAGCGAACTATTTGGCCTTGGACGATGTTAGAAGCGCCTCTAAGATGCTCTGCAAGATCCTTGGAGTGGATGGACGCTTGGTCTACCAGTTATAAGTCAATGAAAGGTCATTGAGAAGACACCTTTTGCCAAGAGATAAAACCACCATGGCAACAGCTCACATTCGTCTTTGTCTCGCCCCTAAGTCTGAGCCGATTGGTTTTTTAAATGCGCTATAAGAATACTTCGTTACCAGTCGTCAAAGACTCAAAGAACATTGATTGCGAAATAATGACGGCCAAGATGGCCGCATGTTTATATCTTCGCGTTAATTTTGATCACTTGGGTGGTCAAAGTCGTTTTTGCTCGACTACTTTTGTTATTCGATTTTCAAAATGGCCTAGTACACGCCCGTGGAGAGACTTCTCTCTATCGTCGCTGTTTCTGGTGTGTTTTGGACGATTTTCGGATGCTTACCAACGAAGCCGCAAACTCGTCACTGACCTACAGAATGGGTTTGCCCGCCGAGGGGTTTCAGGTTGTTACCTGAACAACAAAGCCTTCGGTTATGGCGCCCACCGTTCTCCATCGGTGACACTATTCGACCATTTGCCGGCTACTACGAATGTCGTCCTCTGCAGATCCAGTGTCAGAAGGATGTCCGGACGCAACGTCTTCTACCGTTTGAGAGCAACTGCCGTGATGTCGAGGTGCTTGCATCCCGACTCTCGTCGTCTGTCGTCATTCCTCTTCTTCGATGCTACGGCGACCAGGAATTTCGAATGACTCTGCTCTGGATGAGAAGCCGTTGACTTGCTCTTCGTGTTTGCGGGACCTTGCCAATGGTGACTCTTCTAGTTATCTATTCTTCGAGCTGTATTCGTTTTTGACTGACTGTCTGGTCATATTGACTTTAACTGTTCATATAGATTAGCGCAGGGAGCGCCTCTGAGTAGGAATCTCGAAGGGGCGCTATATACATTTTTTGAAATAAATAAAAATAAATATTATATGTGAGCCAATACCTGGATGTGTTGAGATCGTCCTTTGGATCTGTTTCTTTTTCCGAGTCGGCCATCTTGTCGGCGCTTGCTGGGCGCTTCTTATGACGACATTCCCTTTCATGTTGCACAGCTGAAGTTATCCACACATCACAGAAACACATAATCACATGTGATGTCACATGAAGCGTCAACCGATGACGCACTTAAAGACTTTCCAAATCACTCACGTCAGATTTAAGGTAACTAGTCGACTGACAGTGAAATGTATAGGCCTAGATAAAATGTACATATAGGGATTATAGGCCTAGGCTAATATGTTTTTATCTTAATTCATTAGGGTTTTAGGATAAAGAGAATGAAGCAGAGTGGAAAATGCGGGGTAAAGTTGCAGCCTAGAAAACCTCTAGAAGTCCTGAGTACTTTCGACCAAAGTGTAAAGACGACAACATAGCGACCAAACATCTGGACAACGTTTCTGATCGGTTGCAAGACTCAAAGAGCGACGCTTAGAGCGTCGAAACTGAGTATGACACGAAAGTCATAGACTTACATAATGGCAACAGGACGGGAGGTCAAAAGGAGCTACATAAAATGAGCTGTAGATGAAGGGAGAGGACAAACAAAGAGTAGCAATAATAGACGGAGAAACAGGCGCTAGAGAAGAAAGTTCGAGGAAATGAGAGACACCTTAATCTTTTCACCCTCAGTAAAGGAGTCTTCCTCCCTCGTCACCCATCTACTCTACAGACACACTCACCTAGGCTACACCCGAGTATAGTCTACGTCCTCATAAGCTGCTACATTGAGACAGGGACACATGTTTCTTCCCAGGCAAGCAGAGCATGTCAATCCATGTTTCTATTATCCCGTGTAATGATATTAATGAATATTAATTTACTACTACCACCACTACTACTACCACGACCACGACCACCATTACTACAGCAAAGGTAGCAAGTCAATCGGTCGAGCGATGAACGGACGACGACGACGGGCCACTTATCGGTCGGTCGGTGGGGCACCAGAGGGCGGTCGGGCGGGCGGTCGCTCGTAGAGGCGGCGGCGGCGGTGACCGTTGTGGTCGGCGGTCGCGACTTAATCGATCGGTGGTCGATGAAATGCGTCGTCCGTCTGTCCAGTTCTCACGACTTCATGCGACCAGTCTTAAGTGAGTCCGGAGACCAACGTGATTTGGCGATCGGGGCAAGTGCTGTGGCGGGCGCTACATGAATGGATGACCGGGTGCGAGGAGACATGGCAGGCGAACGGCGGCGGCGACCGGTGGTGGCCACTTGTTATTGGATTTCAATAATCCCACTGCAGCGTCGCTTGAGCGCTGACAGTTCTAGTGCTCTCGCTCTTCTTACGTTCCCACTGATAGCACAGAAAACTTTGAACCAAATTATTTGTTCCGCTACATAGACGATCTGCACGAAGTAGGCTATACGGTCTCGTGTACAATGACAAGTATGTGAGTAAGTAAACTTAATTAGCCCGAAACAAACGCCCACACTTTACAACAAAGATTCATACAATAGTGAAAAAATAGCACACTGACCTGATATTAAAACAGTTTTAAAGGCCTACATATACAGTTATAACTATAGATCTAAAACTAACAACATAAAACTTAACATAATAGGCTCACAATTGGAAATATAGTAACCAGAGCTTCTCATTTTAAAATAGAAGGCGATTTGAAAATCGAATGTGTTGGATTGAGTAGGCGATCGATGCGCGGTCGACCTCGGGACCTTTTGTGCAGAGCGTATATTTTGTGTATCGTATTCTTATTGTAGTGTATTGTATTTATTGTATTGTATTGTATTTAAAGATTTACAAAGCGCCTCTCACAGTGCACACCAATCAGAGTCGCTCCCAGTGCGAAAGTCCTCGAGAATAAAGACAAGTTTTGAGGTAACGAAAAGATGTAGGACCGCCACATAGTATGGTGGTGCGAACAAAGGGGGAAGTCTTATAGTTGCATATTATGGTTGTCCAATAAGCAGCTAGAATATACGCATTACGCAACACTTATTAACCGTCGTTAAGCCTCCTCTGCTTGTCGATGCAATGTTGTATAGATCCTTGCCTGAACTTTCACAAGTAATGTAAGTTTGATAAATTAAATAATGGTCTGTCTCCAGGTTCCTCTTGGAGTCTAACTCATCGAGCGCGATCGATTTACCGATCGACCAGACCTTTGCAAGGCGATCGACCAAGGAGATCGATCGATCGATCACCTCAAATGAGAAGCTCTGATAGTAACAGGTTACATATCGGAGCAATAATTAAAACAAGCATTATCACAATTTATACATTTGCACTGTGTGCGAATGATGAAGGTTTTTTATGTAGCAGTGTATGAAAGTACGGCCATTCAAATATTTGGCCGTACATTCTTCTCCGTGAGTTGAATTTATGGAATTGCTTAACAAGCAGAAATTGATTCAGACAGCTATAATGTGTTAGGTTGCTCTCAAGACACTTCAGTTGAGTTTTCTCGCTGATCTTTCGCAAATTTTTGTTGTATATGTATATCCTACTGTAATGTAATGTAACAATATAAAGCGCCACTTAAGAGTCTTTCAGAAGCGCTCAACACGTGACCAGGAAAACAGCTGAAAAGTGCGTCTTTAAGCGTCTAGAGAAAACCATATCTAAAGCATGCATCATTAGTGTCACGAACAGAGGGCGGAAGTGTATTCCAGATCCGTGTCGCCGCAACCGAGAAGTCCCGACGAGCACGGTTGGTGGTTCGAAACGAAGGTAGGAATAGACGAATAGAGATAAAACTTAGGCCTAACATTATAAAGGTGGTGCGAACAAAGGGACTTCTTTAAGAGCAGTGTCTATGCCGTCTATTCGTCCGAGGCAGGCCGACCGTAAGCGCATAATCTGTCCGCTTATTGCTAGAGGTGATGGCGACATCACTATGTGACGATCAGTTTATACTACTGTCGGGTAATTTGTCAACAAACACTAACAGTCTTCATGACAGACCCATAGTATATATCAGCTTTTACCAAACAGCACTTTTATGAGTAATAACCATTACGTTTCCAATCAATTTAACTTGTAATAATTACTTTATTTTCAAAATGTGTAGAATGATAACAATTTCGACTGCTCTTTTCCAACCGTTCGTCCATCCGTCCGTCTATTTGTCCGTGCATTTGACCGTGTATTCGTCCGTCTATTCGTCGTCTATTTGTCCGTCTATTCGTCAGTGTATTATCCGTGTATTTGGCCGTGTATTCGTAGGCCTACGTCTATTCGTCCGTCTATTTGTCGTCTATTATTCCGTCGGTCTGTATGCATCTGTCGTAGAACCGTACATGACTGCCATTGTTAGATGCCTACCATCTCTGTTCATTTGTTCTGAGAGGCATTTCCGGAATCGACATGCCTGGCACTGGTTCCTTCTCGTCACATCGACCACGCACCGTCCTTGACCTTTGCACTCGTAGTTGACATTGCGTCGGACACTCCTCTTAAAGAAGCCCCGACAACCGTCGCAGCTGAGCACCCCATAGTGGCGACCGGATGCCCGATCTCCGCAGACGCGGCACAACCCCTCTGACTTCCGGTATTCGGATCCAGCAAAAGCGCCGTCTATTGTTGACAAATGACTGTCAAGGTCGTTGGCGTTCATCGTTCGTCAATTTCGAAATCTTGTCGACTAAAAACTCACTGCAACAGTTGAAAAAGAATGCTTATCAATGTTGTCAGATTGTAGACACTATAGAGCATTATATCACTATATTATGACTTACAGAAGACCAGTGAATTTTAGCCTAAACATAGTTTAAAAATGTGTAATAATAATAATAATAATAATAATAATATTAATAATAATAATAATAATAATAATAATAATAATAATAATAATAATAATAATAATCAACGACACAACATGCTGAACGATATTGTATGGAGATCGTTTGGAGGAGCGAGCATTCCTTCTCAGAAGGTTTTAAATAATAATAATAATAATAATAATAATAATAATAATAATAATAATAATAATAATAATGATAATGATAATGATAATGATAATGATAATGATAATGATAATGATAATGATAATGATAATGATAATGAAATGATAATAACAATAACAATAACAATAACAATAATAATAATTTTAATAATAATAATAATAATAATAATAATAATAATAATAATAATAATAATAATAATAATAATAATGTGATGATGATAATGATGATGTGGGGCGCGGTGGTGTAGGGGTATGTTCGGTGCCTTGCAGCCACCTTAAGCCGCCGCGTAAGGACCCTGGGAAAGTCCTTCACTCGCAATTGCTCATGCGCTTCGGCGTGAAACTCCGATTCAGTGTCCGCGCTGTAGTCAGGAGCGCCTCTGAGTAGAAATCTTGAAGGGGCGCTATATAAATATCTGAAATGAATGAATGAATGAATGAATGAATGAATTATATGATTATGATGCTGCTGATGATGACAATCGGAAATAGCAAAAATTTCGTCCGGTTGGATCGGCATTTGGAATGGAAAACTAAATTCACTTCAAACAGAGCTCTCGTTGAGAAATGAAATGAAAATGAGAAATAGCATTTCTGCGTCATTCTTCCAACATAATCTGGAAGTGAGAGTCATGCTGTCGTCGGAGTTTAAGACGCTATAGTGACTTCTTGCAAGGTTATCAAATTAGTTATAATTTAATCGAAATATTGGCCAATGATCATCGTATTATCTAAATAGATTAAAAATAACAATAATATGGGAACTTTAATGCTTTTACTATCTTGGAAACATTACTATTTACCTACCTTTAAAATTTAAACGCTTTTTACTATGAACTGTTGAGTTGTTGGAAAATGCAGAACTCGACTTGTCTTGTCTAAGTTAAAGTCTCACGGCATCCGCATGGTTTAACAGATGCTGTAGGTTCTACTAACTACTAATCGCTGTGTCTTCATTCGATATAAACCAATGAAACAAAACGATCAGCTTTTGTATTGCGATCTATGTCTAGTTTTGTTTAGAAGACTGAGTTAATGCGCCACAAGAGTTAGAGTCGAACGCTGGTGCATCTGTCTCGACTGCTATTGGCTGATCAGATATCAAGCCAGCCAATCAGAAAACACCTTCGACAGATGACAGTTCTGCTGCGTCTGTCCTTCAGTTGTTCAGGCAAATGGGTTCGAGTTCCGCCTGATTTAATCAGCTGTCGTTCTATACGATGATTCGACCAACGCTGGTGGATAAGATGAGGCCCTCGGTTACTTGTTATTAAGCTTCTATCGCTTTAATTTAATCTAATATGATGGCTTCTATAGCGCCATATCACAATGATTGTTTCAAGTGAAAAAGCAATCAATCTCAATCCACTGGAGATGCCAGTTTGAAATAAACGAGAAGTCAGGTGTGTAAACGAGTTGAAAGAGGTGATGAGTTCTAAGACCTGAATGACGTCAAATAATTGACAATCAGTCAATCAATTTCGCTTATTCTTGGTATCCAGCTGACAGGTCGCAACTTGTAAGAACTGACTGCATGGGCAGCGAATTCAAAAGCTATGGACCAGCGACAGACGAAGCCCGAGAACCCAATACTGTTTGGGTGCAGGGAACTCTAAGACTTCCCGTAGACCTATCCATTGATTGAGTGCAACATATAGGCTATAGCGGTATAAAGCAGTGAGCGTGGAACAGAGGCATTCGGCTGATTAAAATGCGGTACTTTTTAACCAAAGCCTACGACAGATTTTGAAATGGATTCTCTGCTCAATGGACAGCCATGCAATACGGGCATAATATGTTAATATATTTTAAGGGTCTTTATTAAGACTCTGTTAAGAGAATTTTAGTTTTGTAATCGCAAACTCCGAATTTCTGAAGCGCTATTCGAAAGCTAAGCTTAGGGCACCAATTTCTTCACGAGCGCGGCCTCATGTCAGAGGGTTATCCATGCAGAGATATCCATTGGAGGTCGGAATCCAGTTGTCCAGACAGACCAGAGAGAGTTTGTGCAACTGTGTTTTTAGTGATTATGGGCAGTAAAATATCTCGGCTGAAGCATAAAATTCGTAGAATTTACATAGCATGGTTCAGAAATTGAGCCATAGCAAAGGAACAAAATTAGGGTTGGGCATTTAACGTGTTATTAACGCGATTAATGCGTTAATTAATTAACGCGATTAATTTTTTAACGCAGTAAACGCTATTGTCACTACGCCCAATTATTTCTAGAAATGTGCTAAAGCAATTCTTGATAAAACCGCCCAGTTTAAACTTTAAACTTTAAAGTAGGCCTAAAAACTAAAAAGTTAAACGAAGTAGTAAAAACGCTCTTTTATGGCGCCATACAAATTATCATTATTATTATTTATTAAAGCAACGACCTCATATAAATAAAAAGCATGTTTGCTTTTTGTTTATTGACTGCAAGCATTTATATAGCGCATATTAAACGTATCTACTAAGAGTCGGTAGAGTTGTTTTACTTGTTATCTATTGTGACATGCGTTAAAAATAAATCGTGTTATTAAAAAATTTATTCGTTCGATTAATTTCGATTAAAATTTTTAATCGTTGCCCATCTCTAAATAAAATACTAAATCAAGTTGCATAATTCAACATATACACTGTGTTCCAATTGAGCTGATACTCTTTTTGTTTTGGCAATAAATCTGTCAATTCTAAAAATGATTCAATTAAATTTCATTGGTTGAAAGAGTTGTAAATTTACTATGTTATCCGAAGAAGCATCAAATTCTATCAACAGTGTTCAAAGTTATGCACCGTAAAAGTTGGACAAACAAAATTCGAACTTGCCAACATGTAAAAAATAATTTTTTGCAGACTGCAAACCTTACGTACTAAAAAAATATGACGTCATAATAGCTTCATTTCTATTTAACCAGATGATAATACAAGAAAATGATTTTCAGTAAAGATGACTTGCGCTTGATTAAAATTTTAAGACAAGAAAAACATTACGGAGCGTCGGAGCCAAAGGTTTTTGAAGGAATTTCCTAACAGAAAGTGGTCTATCGCAGCCTTGACTCGATTGATTGCAAAAATTGATGCAACCGGATCAGCAGGAAAACGGTATAATTAATGGTCCCCCACGAAAGCCCTGATCTCAATCCGCTCGACTACAAGATATGAAGCCTCCTTCAAGAACGTGTTATCAAACCCGCTTACGCGACGTTGTCCATCTCAAACAGCAAGTTTATTGTGGAGGAATGGAATCGTTTTGATCAAGGAATTGTTGATCGTGCAATCAATGAATGGCGAGATCGCCTTACAGCATTGTATTCGAACTAATAACGGGCATTTTGAACATCAGCTTTGAAGAACAACATTTACTCAGTTGCTAATGTGCGACAGATGTGCCTAACTATAGATGTCCTTTTCTTTAGGATGGTCTCGAATTGACTTCTCTTAAATCCCTCCAAGATTGAGCCTATTTGGCTAGGCAATCCACGCACTCGCTTGACTGCTAGGCAGCGCCGAGCTTTCTCGGTTGCAGGCCCCTTCCATCTGGAATGACCTACCATCAGAGCTGCGTTTGATACCCTTGACCAATCAAACTAGATTTTATAAATTAAGTAAGGGTTTTTTCTTTTACCGTGGCTGGGCTGGGAGTGTTCCTGAGTAGATTTCTTGAAGGGCGCTATATAAATCTCCAGAATGAATTATCGAAAATTTGACTCAAATTAATTTTAAATGATGATGTCTTCATGTCTTTGTCGAATTGTACAGTTTGATAAAAAAAATTTTAATGAATTTTTACATGTTGAAATGTTCGAATGTTGTTTGTCCAATTT
>JACEVL010000085.1:1716925-1844425 GCA_020284085.1 Aporrectodea caliginosa | reverse complement strand
TCTTGGCCCGTCGGCTCTTGCACGGGCCTTGCACATTTGCCCACCGGCTCTTGCACATTTGCCCGGCGGCTCTTGCACATTTGCCCACCGGCTCTTGCACATTTGCCCGGCCCGAGGTAACCCCCCGCCTTAATAGTATAAATAGAGGACGCTCTTGTGTAGAACTTAGCTTGCTCTGAGAACTTGCTCCGGTGATTGTTGATCTGACTGTGTGTTCGATTGATAGATCGTCTTGTATGCCGCTGCTGGTCTGTGTGACCGTGGTGAAGTTGGCTGACGATTTGGGCAGCAATATACGGGTTCAAAACCTAGTGACTTGACTTCTTTCGATTGATCTGAGCACGTCGTCAGCGGCGATTGTCGTAAGTCGTCTGCAATACTCCAGACGCCGAACTTACGCTCTTTCGAGCGACACGCGAGACTGTAGTCCTCCTGCGCAGCAACCTCTGCCTCCGCCACACGAAGAAGAGGGCCTACTGAGGGAGAGAAGGGGTTGTCCGCGACACTGGTACCAGAAGTGGGGTTCGAGTCTTCCGCCAGCCGACGACGCTAGAATCAACCGATGATGTTTCCGGAAGAAGACGACGACGACACGATCGCCTACCCGATGCCAAGTCAAGTCCGAACGCCTGCCGATATTTCTACGCCAGCTGCGAGACGAATGGCCGCGATCGGGACGAAACCGGACAGCAGCCGTTTCCTGGAAGATCTTTCCTTCCCGACGCCGAGTCAAGTCCGAACGCCTGCCGAGACATCGACGCCAGCCGCGAGGAGAGCAACGATGGAGATGCCGTCAGACCGAATCCGTGTGCTGTCCGAAATCAACTTCGACGACCCAGAGCCGGTGAGATCGAGCTTCCGAGAAAAGATGGGCGAACCGAGAGATGAAAAGATGAATTTGAGACCGAGCTTCCGCGAAGACAGGGAAGAAGAGATGACCGTGAAACCGGAGAGAACGAGCATCCGAGGAAAGACGGGCGAATCGACGACAGAAAAGACGAAATTGAAATCGGATGGCCGCGTAAAGACCGAAGAGACTGAAAAGACGGGCGAGCCGATGAATTCTACGACGAATCTACTGGAAAGTGTCGGTGGTTTGCTGCGTAACCGCCCGACGCCGATGAAACCAGGCAAGTTCGATGGGACGGGCTCGTTGGAGTCGTTCCTAGTGCAATTCGAGGTCTGCGCGAGGCATAACCAGTGGACCGCCGCAGACCGGGTCGACTACCTACGATGTTCGCTTGAGAAGGCCGCAACGCAACTCCTTTGGGACTTCGGCGCTCAACCGAGCGTGAGCTATGAAGAATTGGTCGAACGCCTTCGCCAAAGATACGGGACGGAGGGCCAAGCAGAAACTTTCCGTGCTCAGCTGTACTACCGCCGCCAACGACCGGAAGAAAACCTGAGTGATCTGCTGCATGAGATTCGACGGCTGGTTGTCCTAGCCTACCCGGTGCCTTCCAACGAGACGACGCAGATCATCGCGAAGGACTCCTTCTTGGAAGCGATGAGAGACCGAGAACTTTCGCTCAAAGTACGCGAGCGAGAGCCGAAGACTCTTGATGAAGCCTACCGGACGGCGCTTCGCTTGGAAGCCTACCAGCGAGCGACCGACTCCGACGACCGGAGAAGACCGCCGAACAGAGTTCGTGGAGCCCAGGAGACCGACGTGAACCCCCAGTTGCAGACGCAGCTGGACCGGTTTCTGGCTACGCAGATGGAGGAGCAGCGACGATTCCAGCGAGAGATTGAGCAACGAATCGACCGTCAACTCCGCGAGATCCGCCGAGGAACTTCGATGAACGATGGACCGGGTCGAGACGCTCGCCCCGATGAACAACCTACGACGCCATTGGAGAACACGCGACGATCGGTGACTTGCTACAACTGCGGACGAGCAGGTCACATCTCGCGTAACTGCCGTCAAGCACGCCGCTTCAGGAACCGACCGAACGAGACCGCACCGGCCGATGATGAACGAGCTACGATGCTACCGGACCCGGTGGCCAGAAACAACACGACACGCCCGAGTCTGCCGGACCGAGCAAGCAAGAACGCCATCTACATCCGAGGGACGATTCACGGACGATCGCAGCTGTGCCTGGTCGACACTGGATCGGAGGTCAGCCTGGTGCCTTCATCTACTGTCGATGGGTTAGAACTTCGCTCTTGCAATCGCTTTTTGATGGCTGCTAATGGGACTGCTATACGCGTTCTTGGGGAGGTCCAGGTGCCCATTAAGATAGCGGGTGGTTTACAGGTCCATACTTCATTTTTGGTGTCAGATCAAATTGCTGAGCCCATGCTTGGGATGGACTGGTTAAGGGAGCATCGCTGTCGCTTAAGTTTTGGGACTGGGGCCTTGTATATTGACCGTAAACGTATCTCCCTGGTGAGAGGTAATGGGTCAACGTGGTGCCGGCGCGTTATCGTTGCCGAGGAGGTTATAGTGTCCCCTAGGTGCCAGAGCGATGTCCCGGTAAAAACTTTGTATGGGGATTTAACTACTGTAGCGCCTGCTTGGATGACTGAGGCTCAAGAGATTCAGCCTGGTGTGCATCTTGCCCGTGTAGTGGTCGATGATCACGCGGACAACCGCGTCAGAATAGTGAATTTGAGTGAAAGTGAAGTGCGATTGACTAAGGACCAGATGCTAGGAGGTTTACACCCGGTAGAGGTTGAGTCTAGCAGGGAAAAAGATGAGAATGCAGGGCCGATTGATGCTGTATCGCCTAGTGAGATGTTGTTGGCTGATCTGCCCGACGATGTGTCGCCTGAAATTAAGGAACGACTGAGCGGATTGCTGGATAAGTACAGTGATGTTTTCTCTGTCACTGACCGCGACTTGGGAAGGACTTCAATTTGCACGCATAAGATAGAGACGGGAGATGCGCGTCCAGTGCGCCAGCCTTTGAGACGCCAGCCGCTGCCGCATAGAATTGTTGTTGACACCCAGTTGGACGGCATGTTGGCCGATGGAACCATAGAGCCAGCTGTGAGCAAGCAATTGACTAGAGTGGTTGCAGTGGGACTACTGTTCCTGTTCTTTCTGATGATTATGGGCCGTGTTACTGAGGTTGTGTTAGCCATTCCAAGGGACAAATGTGAGGCTCCCTTGATGTCATGGGCTTTTGTGGGACAGGTAGTTGTGAGGCATGGGGCATCGCCACAAGTTCTGGCCGATCGGGTTACGATTTTAGTGGGGAACCTGTTTCGGGAATTTTGTAGGCTCGTGGGGATAGTTAAGCTAAGAACATCTAGCTACCGCCTTAGTGGAAATGGCTTAATTGGGTGCTGTCCCCGGGCCCTGGGTGCCTTGTCGGGGGAAGTATTAGCAGCCATCAAGGGTGGTTGGGTGGAGGTTCTTCCCCGTGTCCATGCTGTCTCGATGACGAGAGACCGTTTGATGGAGCGCTGTGGACTTGTTAATTACCGGCTTCGCAAGTCTGCACACGCCCGCCCGTTTATCGCACATGTTGATAAACTTCGCCTGGACGACGCGGGTGGCGACCACGCTGCTGAAGACACTTTCTTCGACGCCATGCCGCCTCCGGCTGTGGACAATGAGCGACCGAAGCGAACGGTGCGATTACCCGCCCGTTTCCGCTAGACTCTGATCCTGAACGATGCCGGCTCTGAATGGACTCTGTTTTCTTTTAGAGACTTATTGTTTCTGCATTGTTTTGTTTTATGATCGTTGCCGTAAATCGACGTGAATTTAGTTTGTGTATTAATTTAATTGATGATGATTTTCTGGGCCGTTGGCCGCTGCTTTTTAATTGATGATGATTTTCTGGGCCGTTGGCCGCTTAGTAAAGTTGATAGCGGTTTTCTGGGCCGTTGGCCATGTAGAGACAGAGACTCCTCGGGCCACGGCCACTCGATTTTAGCTTTGGCGATTTTCTGGGCCATTGGCCACTCGTATTACTTTGCGATTTTGCGGGCCGTTGGCCACTTGAACTGAACTTTAATTTCTAGAGACACTTAGGAGTTAGGAGAGACTTTAGTTTTGCATTTTAGCCTCTAACTTTGGGGATTTGGCCACGTTGTGTTTTAGCCGGCTATTGATGTTTTGGGCACTTGTGATTTAGTTCCTGTTGCGGGAACGGGGACGTTCCCATTAGTACTGGGGGGAGGATGTGGCGGTTTTTAGGGGTTGCCCTCCCCGGGAGTTGGACTGGCCTCCCTTTGGTGTCCATGGTTTTCGGACAGGGTGGTATTGCCTCTCCTTGCCTGCTTTGACACTGTGTCTATGTGTGTTTGTCTTCTGCTTTGTCACTGTGTTAATATGTGTGGGTCCTGTTTGGCTGTCCCCTTCCCCGTCCGGCTCTTGCACATTTGCCCGTCGGCTCTTGCACATTTGCCCGGCGGCTCTTGCACATTTGCCCGGCGGCTCTTGCACATTTGCCCGTCGGCTCTTGCACATTTGCCCGTCGGCTCTTGCACGGGCCTTGCACATTTGCCCACCGGCTCTTGCACATTTGCCCGGCGGCTCTTGCACATTTGCCCACCGGCTCTTGCACATTTGCCCGGCCCGAGGTAACCCCCCGCCGTAATAGTATAAATAGAGGACGCTCTTGTGTAGAACTTAGCTTGCTCTGAGAACTTGCTCCGGTGATTGTTGATCTGACTGTGTGTTCGATTGATAGATCGTCTTGTATGCCGCTGCTGGTCTGTGTGACCGTGGTGAAGTTGGCTGACGATTTGGGCAGCAATATACGGGTTCAAAACCTAGTGACTTGACTTCTTTCGATTGATCTGAGCACGTCGTCAGCGGCGATTGTCGTAAGTCGTCTGCAATACTCCAGACGCCGAACTTACGCTCTTTCGAGCGACACGCGAGACTGTAGTCCTCCTGCGCAGCAACCTCTGCCTCCGCCACACGAAGAAGAGGGCCTACTGAGGGAGAGAAGGGGTTGTCCGCGACATTAGCTTCAAATTGGTCATCTGGAACAAATTGTCATGCAACCTTCGACTTTCGCTCCTTTTCCTTTCTCTGCGTCTATTTCGCCAGCCGTTGAAGAGCGTTCTTTCTGATATTAACTTTTGTTAAGTCGACGGCACAACTGAAGAGGCCCTATATAAATGTGGACTTACGATTACGATTCTTACAGCCGTAACGATGATAACGCAGACGATTCCCGAATAGCTGAAAGTCTCACAGAAACCCTACTAACGCAGTTTCGACAGCGTTAAAGATGAAACCGTTAGTTCGCATTGTTTTGAAGATGAAGATATTTGTGGTGGTGATCATGATGATACACGCAATTTGCAGATATTTCAGTTATTTTGGTTGATTGCGGCTGATCATGTGACGTCACAGACACATATGAGGCGACTCGTTGCCTAGGCGACCAATTGTTTTCTATATACAGCATTGGGCGTCAAATGTTGTGATGGTGCTGATTGTGTCGTCAGAGGGCCGGACTAAGTTTGAGATCCGGCGTAGGATAGAAATGAAGGTCAACAGGATTGATTACACCAGTTTTCCTACGACATGTAGAAAAAACACCTTATACTGACTAAAACGGGTAGGTCTACATATCGACGCGGACCTAATATAATGATCTGTTTTTATATTTATGAGAAATTCATTATTTTAGTCGATTAGCCTAGTTCGTTGTGCACTAATTGTAAACAGATAGCCTACATAATTATTGGCCTTCTAGCATGGTCATAAGGACACCCTATAGGACCCATACTCCCATATGCGATCTATAGAGCTCATTATTGGTTCCAAATAATTCCCATGGAATACGTATGAATAAAAATGCGCCGATAATAAAAGATCGTAACATCCAATGCATAGCAAAACACATATGTTAAATATTTTGATTTATAAACTGATTTTAACTGTTAGTTTTCTCTAACTAAGTGGCCTATCAATAGTTTTCTTTGGTCTATTGAAACTAAGTTTGCATATAATTTGACTAGTTTCCTGACTTCTTGAATATCGCTCACTCGTTTGTCTTCACTGGTCTATTTTCTGTTCCCATTCAGTTGCGTTCTTTCTTGTTAACAAAGTCCTTACACAGATCCACTAATAACTAATGCCTGGCACCTTTAATTTCTTTGATTTTGTAAGTCAGCTCTTAAGCTGAAGAATCGTGACTTGTCTCCTCTGGATGTTGGGCTCCGTCTGTAATATTCGCTGTACACCTAGATATTCTTCAGACGCCTTTTTCGGTAGGCATAAGAAGGCTAACCTTCTTATGCCTACCAGCCAAGCCGTCTGTTTCTTCCCACAGCCGGCGTCCTTACAGATTTAAAACTAATATAGGCCTGCGCTAAACTCAACATTCGCTACATTATATACGATATATAAGTCCTCTGAATGAATGAATGAATGAATGAATTATCAATACAATAACATTTTTATTGTCCTTTTGCTTCTCACTTTCACACAAACTTGCCCAGTCTATCCAGTCATGTATGTATGTATGTATGTATGTATGTATGTATGTATGTATGTATGTATGTATGTATGTATGTATGTATGTATGTATGTATGTATGTATGTTTGTATGTATGTTTGTATGTAGGTATGTATGTATGCATTGTATTTTTTTGTATTTGAACACTTGTTATAGCGCCCCTACCAGATTTCCCATTCAGAGGCGTTCCCGACTACTGCGCGAACGCTGAATCGGAGTTTCACGCCGAAGCGCATGAGCAATTGCGAGTGAAGGACTTGCCCAGGGTCCCTACGCGGCGACTTTGAGGTGGATTCGAACCCGCAACCCTCCAGCTGCAAGGCACCGAACATACCCCAAACCACCGCGCCCCAGTTGTATTGTGTGTTGTATTGTACTCCACGTTTATAATGCGACCGAGCCACCCGCAGTAAAGATCCGAGAAATTAATCTCTGATAAACCGACCCGACCGGGAAGCAAACCCGGGGCGCAGGCGTGACGAGCAGGCTACCAATCCACTCGGCCACTCAGGATCCTGTATGTATGTATGTATGCATGTATGTATATATGCATGCATGTAATTATGTATGTATTATGTGTTTTGTATAACACTGTATTCACATATAAAGGTCCACTCAGCCTTCCATTCGTTAGGTAGTGCTGTTAAAATGAGCAGTAGGACAGATAGGCGCCTTGCATGGCTGCCATACAGTTAAATTCGAATCGTGTAATAACTTGTAATCATCCGTTCATACTACGACTTGTATGTATGTATGTATGTATGTATGTATGTATGTATGTATGTATGTATGTATGTATGTATGTATGTATGTATGTATGTATATATGCAATGTTTTATGCATGCATGCACAATGCATTGCACATATATTGCTGTCGGTTTGAATTAATAATAAACACGAATGTACATGTATATGTACAGTATATATGTAAGTATCAATATACTTAACAGATCGCATTTTGAAGTATTTCACAAAAGCGCTTTCTCTGCGCTGGCCTACATGATGTCAAATGTCATTTTAAACGAGACTATTACACCAGATAACAAAGCAAAGCACATTAAACTAACTTTATATTGATCTCTTACAAGTTGCTCACCCACCGTAACCTAACCTGGTTTTTGTTGCCCGGATCTATCGAATTTCAAACTGACTTCCACACTAGATTACGATTTTGGATCATGATTTCAATTGAAGCGATCATCGGTTGATCCTTTGAGCATTATGTTATCGGCGCTATAGAAGTTATTCGATTAGAATAGAATATAGCTCGCTGCTATTTTGTACTGTGTCATGTTTTGTTGAACTGTCTAAATGCAAAAATTATCGTAGGCATTCGTTGTGACCTACCAATAAGACGATGACGAATGAATAGCTAGGTGGATGATAATTGGATGGGTGGATGACAATGGGATGGGTGGATGATATTATAATTGGATGGGTGGATGACAATGGGATGGGTGGATGATAATTGGATGGGTGGATGACAATGGAATGGATGGATAACAATTGAATGGGTTGGATTTGTCGACAAACGGAAATGATCGATTGATTCAAGGAAACAAAGCACTTAGCTGTATAAAAAGAAGAAATATAATTATTCATGTTTGTATTTTTCACCGCTTTTTTATTGGAAACAGGTGGCCGTAGCTAGTGGAAAGGGCCTTCCACGTCTTTCCATCCGAAGATCTCTACTTCCGGCCGGTCGAAGACCGCCGCTACTTTCAACGACACAATGGCTGACCCCGCAAAGGTCAGCATATTCCTATTCATATACACTCTTGTAGGGCAAGCGTATCCAAAGGTTGGGCTGTACTTGAATTTCCAGTCCATACAGAAATAAAAACCGATAAACACAATTATTGCTGGAATCGTTGAATCCTTGCCATTAGATTGTAATGCTAGTCGTGTATAAAAAATTAATGAATGAATGCATTAAAGTTTTTATACAATTTCCGCAATTTGTTGCTCGAATAAACAACAGAGGATTTCGGCGCTTGTCTCTTACCCATCTTTCAAGAAGTTCCGATGCTTACAGTTTGGTAGCAATGCCTTCTCAGAATTTGGAACGGTGCTAGCGTTTGTCGACTCTCAACATCACTCGAGTTCACGATTGTAATGTTCTCTCTCTCTCTCTTTCTATCTTTCTATCTTTCTCTGTCTGTCTCTGTCTCTGTCTCTCTGTCTGTCTCTCTGTTGTCCCTCTGTCTCTGTCTGTCTGATTAAGAAAGGTGCAAAACCTGCCGATAAAGGTCAGTATGACCGTGTCAATGCAACACTGTTCTGTTGAATATGCTATACATGTCGTTCTTGCATTTAGTCTGCCTCTCTTGTCGTACGGTCGTCGGGATAGTGACCTGATTATGAAATGTTTTGAAGTGCCATCGATTGATGCCTTGTGCAATAGACACCGGAGCCATAGAAGTCATAAATTACAATTTGGCTTCCTGCTATTCTCTCTGCACCTCAACATTGAACAACCGACACTGAATCATTAACATGCGCCTGTTTAACACGCGCTAGTTTAACACGCGTCTGTTCTCGTTGGCTTTTCGCTACTGACGACGTAAAACGTCATTCTGTGCCAATGATTAATGAAATACTGACTCAGTCATTTCTAGACTGATATTGACAACTTGAATCTTGCAAGAAGCCCGAGATCACAATCAGTCAACTGGCAACTAAACATTTGCTTTACAGAACGCATTTATCGTCGTCGTCTATGTATAGGCCTACCTTCAATTGCAATGTAATGTAATGTAAATCTTAGAAATGTCTCAACGCCACGCAAAAGCCCCGTGAAAGAGACCAGCTTAACCACCGGCGCTATATCAAATCAAGTCCACAATTGCCGCCAGAAGGGCATCACACTGTCGATCAGAGTGTCGATCAGGTTCGGCAGATTTAACTGCTATCTGATAGCGGTAGATGATGTTAAGAGGTTCAGAACAATGCCGAGTTCACTTGTATTCTCTTGGAGCTTGGTCAGTACAAAATCCGAAGTTAGTTGAAAATGAAGGTGTTTTATTGTATATGAAAACCAGTATCAGGGACTTAGCTAGAAGCAACTCAGGGACGAGATCTTCAAATGAAGATAATGGAGAGTCTGAGCATGCTTTTAGGTTGACGCGCCGTAGCAGCTAAACCTTATCAGATTTAACTTGCAAGAGAATGTTACAGAAGTTTTGCTAGAAAGACAAACGCCAAACCCTTTTGAAATGTTAAATATTGTTCTATCTTGGCTATTATTAGTCTTTGTGATGCTGTATATTTGTTTTCGTCACACAGCAATAACAGTGACCATGCGGTTGCTGCTATGTTAACACATTTCGATAGTGAAGTGCCCACCATTTGGGTGCTCAGCTCACTATTTGAGTGATCAGCAGACACGTCGGTTTTTGTTTCTGTTGAATTTACGCTGTAAATGCTCTAATGATAGCAATTTTTATATTTCCACGTAGCTGGAGGTTTTAATGATGTTGTGGCTGATATGTTGTGAGTTAATGTGGGAAAGCAAATCGAAGAAACTTTATTTTTAATCTAGTAACAGCTACCCTAGAAATCGGGCGAGCAGTGTGTATCCACCATCCAGCTACTACAAAGTGGAGTATTTAGGCCTATCTTTCTGCGGCGACTGCAGAACATTCTCCAGCACAAATAAGACGGCACACACCCGTGCTTAGGTTGAGTGACAGCTATCTTTGCTGTACGTTGAGCACAACATTAGGATCTCGCAAACCAAGATTGTCAAAGTAGTAATGCAACATGGAAATATCCTGATTCAAGACGTTTCAGTAACAGCTCCTTCTGCTACT
This sequence comes from Aporrectodea caliginosa, assembly GCA_020284085.1. Lineage (NCBI taxonomy): Eukaryota > Metazoa > Annelida > Clitellata > Crassiclitellata > Lumbricidae > Aporrectodea > Aporrectodea caliginosa. The sequence continues at coordinate 1,834,179 of JACEVL010000085.1, read as the reverse complement.
ACAAGCGCCCGAGTATCTTTGTTAATTTTCGCACGTCATGCTAACTTGCACTTGATAAGATGGTACACGGACTTGTTGGAAGTATCCGTAGTTGAATGATCACTAAATGCACACTTCACAGTGTATGAGCACTAAGAGCAAACCTGCTTGTGTGTTTCTAAACTGAATCCTTTGCCAGATGAATACTTCGTATAACTCGAGAGTCTCGAGACCAGACCCGAAAAACTAGGCATGTGCACTATGTGTCAGTGCATAGGGGCTCCCACCACATGGGGACCTCCACCACATGGGGACCTCCACCATAAACACAAGAAATTTGCTTGACTTGTGTTTCATAATTGATCATGAAATATTTCAGTAGTGCGCACAGACACGATTTAACATAAATACCTAAAACTAAGAAACAGTTAAAAGGTGAGAAGTTAACTTGTCTTTGGCGTGAAGTCATGTCAAATAACTCAAATTAATGGAACTTTGTGTGTTTTCTTCTTCGCAAATTCGGTCACCTGCGGGTCCTCAAAGTTGACCTCACGCAGAATGTCAGCTTCTATGCTCATCAGAGCCAGATGGAGAGACCGCTCATCAATGTGCGAAGTCTGTTCTTTACCAGTTTCATTTTGAGAACGAACATTCCGCACTACAATTACTGACCATCAGCATCAGGGACATACGGAGCGCTATGATTGCTATCTCCACATTAGGAAATGATCCCTGAACTTGTTTCTGGAGTACCAACCGAAACATTATTGTCTCTCGAGACATCACGAGCTTGTTCGTCCTTGAATGTGTCCACAAAGTCAAAAAAACTGCACAAGCTCATACCTAAGCATGCATCAAGGTCGCCTTTATAGATCTCAATGAGATTCGATGCCACTGTCAGTAGTTATTGTGATGAAAGAACATCCAGTTTGCATAAACCTTCCCGGACACTTCATTTTCTTAGCCTCAGCATATGAAGGTGGGTTTCCAGTCCTCTCTCTGGCCGTGTCATTTTCCCGTCGACAGTGTATGGTCATTGTGTACTCATTGTGTACTTTTCCCGGACGTTAAACTTTAGTTGCTTTACTGATCTGATTTGGAAGTAGGCCTACTGATCAACTGCTCAGAACATCATGAACATGTATGCTATTAAGACGCACGACATTACGCTTCACGTCAAGTTTTAACTTTCGATAAACCGGCGACCGCCGGTTTAAGATCAATGGAAACTAATTGTGGAATTCAAGAAGAGGCGTTGTAGAGTCTCTGGGAGGTGTAGGTAGTGAACCAATTCTAGCCATTTGCCTTATTTCAACTTCTAGCAAGACTTCCACGTTTTCAACATTTACAGAAACATCGTTTAGATCCTGCAATTCGCTAGCATTATTATCGTTCAGAACTACACCAAAGTCGGCATTAACAGTTATATCATTCTGCTTAATGCCTTTTCCGATAGATCTATTTCCGAAGAAATCTTCATTGTTGCAGCGCCTCATTGTAATATATTTATTTCTTTGCTAATGTATATAACAGTGATACAATTCGTAAACAACTGAAATAGGTTAGGTTCGCGAAGTAATCGATGACACACTATTGCATTTATTTCCACTAATTTCTGAGGCAACGGCGGCAAAGAATACTAAGCATTTCAATGTTAGAGTTTAAAACATACTTATATTGACATACTAGATAAAACGTAATGTAATTGTGTATATACATAATCAGTGGCGTAACAACATAGCCGGGACCCTTGGACACTCTAAGCTTGGGGCCCTTACCCATTAACAAGACTAAAGAGTGAAAATAATGAGGAGGAGGAAGGATGAGGAGCAGTCCTTTAAGCTAGCCCTGAGGCAGCCATGAGTATGAAGTGTTAGCGACACGACTTCATTTTCTTAGCCTCAGCATATGAAGGTGGGTGTCCAGTCCTCTCTCTGGCTGTCTCATTTTCCCGCCGACAGTGTACGGTCAGTGTACTCATAATAGCTGAGTTTGATAGGGGCTTACGTAGGGGCGAACGAAATTCTGCCATGGAGGGGATTTGATCCCCGACCTCTTGACTGACATTATTACTCCATCAAGCTATTTTAAACTGCAGTTAGGTAAAAATAATGAGAATGTTACACGTTGTCATCAATACTCCATAGACAGACCAAAATTGGCCACATTAATAATTCAGGGCAGAACAAGAATTCAACCGAAATGTATGGGCGAAATTGGTCTGTCACTTATAGACTAGTTACACGCATAGCCAGTGTACACTAACACTGTTACAGTAGACAAGAGAATTACATAGGCCTATTCAATGAAGAATCATGAAAAGAGTACAACATCATGCACAGTACGATAGTCAATAGGTTTCTAGGTTATCCTGATGAGTGTATTAAGTGATGAAGAGTTCAAAGAATATTTTAATTTAAGTTAAATCGTCTTGATTTAAAGAATAAAAATAAAACGAAATGTATTGGTCTGCCGCCTATACATGTACATGCTACTGCCACACTGCCTATACACAGTAGCCTAATGCAATGTAGACTGTAGTCTGTAGTTCTTCAGAGAATTACTTCTTGAATTTGGCTATTCCAGCTTTACTGTTCGCAAATGTGTTTATCAAGTAATCAATATTCAATTTTCCACATTCGTTTTCGATCGCAAGAAGAGCAAGGCCATCAAGGCTGTCATGTGAGATAGTCGATCTATAAGATACGTCGTTATGATTTTCAGTTTGGAGAACGAGAGCTCCGCACTGGCGGGGGTAACTGGGAGAGCGGCAAACAGCACACAGGCAGTAGCCAAATCCGGCATAGGAATGACGTGATGTGAGAGCTCGATGTGAGTTTGAGTAGGCCTATGTCCAACACAGTTTTTGTTGCTTCAAGTTCCTTACTGAACTCACGTTAAAAAGTGTTGGGGTCCGGACCTCGAGGCCCTCAGACCTCGGGGCCCTTCAGACCTCGGGGCCCTTCAGACCTCGGGGCCCTTCAGACTTCGGGCCTCTGGACTTTGTCCACCCTCGTTATATGGTTGTTACGCCACTGCATGTAATTTATTTATTTATTATGCTGCTTTTTGCGTTAAGCTCAAACATTAATTTCATCGACCGGCTGAATAACTCCCATGACCGTGACGCGACGTGCTGAAATTGTATAGCTGGTAAGTATGGAGATCTGATAAACATATCTCTATCCACTGCTGTCAACTTCAAGAGGCCCAAATCCATTTTTGGGTTTCGACTTTTCAGATGGTTAAATGCACCTGTTTTCTGTTCTTAAGACATGTCACTGTGCACCTGCGCAGCCATTGATATTATCAAGTTAAGTTATTTCGTGTTATTTATGTCGTTTTCAGCCAGTACGCTCTGGCAATACTGGAACTGATGACCCGAGGCCATCTCACCAACACAAGGATGGCCACAGGTTAGTTTGCATTGTTACATGTATATATACTGGTAGTTAGGCTTATAAATTACAGTCGGATGACACATAGAAAAGGAAAAGACAGAAAGATAGAATTATGACAAAACTAAGAAACAATGTGACTCAAAGACGATGGATAATTGGATATACGACTACCGAAAGACAGACAGACCAAGACAGACACGCAGATAGAGAGACAGACATGCGAAAGACAGACAGACCAAGGAGAATCCATGCAGATAGAGAGACAGACAGACCAAGGAGAATCCATGCAGATAGAGAGACAGACAGACCAAGGAGAATCCATGCAGATAGAGAGACAGACAGACCAAGGAGAATCCATGCAGATAGAGAGACAGACAGACCAAGACAGACACGCAGATAGAAAGACAGACATGCGAAAGACAGACAGACCAAGGAGAATCCATGCAGATAGAGAGTGAGACAGACCAAGGAGAATCCATGCAGATAGAGAGACAGACAGACCAAGAAGAATCCATGCAGATAGAGAGACAGACAGACCAAGGAGAATCCATGCAGATAGAGAGACAGACAGACCAAGGAGAATCCATGCAGATAGAGAGACAGACAGACCAAGGAGAATCCATGCAGATAGAGAGACAGACAGACCAAGGAGAATCCATGCAGATAGAGAGACAGACAGACAGGAGAATCCATGCAGATAGAGAGACAACAGACCAAGGAGAATCCATGCAGATAGAGAGACAGACAGACCAAGGAGAACCCATGCAGATAGAGAGACAAACAGACCAAGGAGAATCCATGCAGATAGAGAGACAGACAGACCAATACAGACACGCAGATAGAGAGACAGACATGCGAAGAGAGTGACAGACCAAGGAGAATCCATGCAGATAGAGAGAGAGACAGACCAAGGAGAATCCATGCAGATAGAGAGAGACAGACCAAGGAGAATCCATGCAGATAGAGAGACAGACAGACCAAGGAGAATCCATGCAGATAGAGAGACAGACAGACCAAGGAGAATCCATGCAGATAGAGAGACAGACAGACCAAGGAGAATCCATGCAGATAGAGAGACAGACAGACCAAGGAGAATCCATGCAGATAGAGAGACAGACAGACCAAGGAGAATCCATGCAGATAGAGAGACAGACAGACCAAGGAGAATCCATGCAGATAGAGAGACAGACAGACCAAGGAGAATCCATGCAGATAGACAGACAGACAGACCAAGGAGAATCCATGCAGATAGAGAGTGAGACAGACCAAGGAGAATCCATGCAGATAGACAGACAGACAGACCAAGGAGAATCCATGCAGATAGAGAGTGAGACAGACCAAGGAGAATCCATGCAGATAGAGAGACAGACAGACCAAGGAGAATCCATGCAGATAGAGAGTGAGACAGACCAAGGAGAATCCATGCAGATAGAGAGACAGACAGACCAAGGAGAATCCATGCAGATAGAGAGTGAGACAGACCAAGGAGAATCCATGCAGATAGAGAGACAGACAGACCAAGGAGAATCCATGCAGATAGAGAGTGAGACAGACCAAGGAGAATCCATGCAGATAGAGAGACAGACAGACCAAGGAGAATCCATGCAGATAGAGAGACAGACAGACCAAGGAGAATCCATGCAGATAGAGAGACAGACAGACCAAGGAGAATCCATGCAGATAGAGAGTGAGACAGACCAAGGAGAATCCATGCAGATAGACAGACAGACAGACCAAGAAGAATCCATGCAGATAGAGAGACAAACAGACCAAGGAGAATCCATGCAGATAGAGAGACAGACAGACCAAGGAGAATCCATGCAGATAGAGAGACAGACAGACCAAGGAGAATCCATGCAGATAGACAGACAGACAGACCAAGGAGAATCCATGCAGATAGAGAGTGAGACAGACCAAGGAGAATCCATGCAGATAGACAGACAGACAGACCAAGGAGAATCCATGCAGATAGAGAGTGAGACAGACCAAGGAGAATCCATGCAGATAGAGAGACAGACAGACCAAGAAGAATCCATGCAGATAGAGAGACAGACAGACCAAGGAGAATCCATGCAGATAGAGAGACAGACAGACCAAGGAGAATCCATGCAGATAGAGAGTGAGACAGACCAAGGAGAATCCATGCAGATAGAGAGACAGACAGACCAAGGAGAACCCATGCAGATAGAGAGACAAACAGACCAAGGAGAATCCATGCAGATAGAGAGACAGACAGACCAAGACAGACACGCAGATAGAGAGACAGACAGACCAAGGAGAATCCATGCAGATAGAGAGACAGACAGACCAAGGAGAATCCATGCAGATAGACAGACAGACAGACCAAGGAGAATCCATGCAGATAGAGAGTGAGACAGACCAAGGAGAATCCATGCAGATAGACAGACAGACAGACCAAGGAGAATCCATGCAGATAGAGAGTGAGACAGACCAAGGAGAATCCATGCAGATAGAGAGACAGACAGACCAAGGAGAATCCATGCAGATAGAGAGACAGACAGACCAAGGAGAATCCATGCAGATAGAGAGACAGACAGACCAAGGAGAATCCATGCAGATAGAGAGTGAGACAGACCAAGGAGAATCCATGCAGATAGAGAGACAGACAGACCAAGGAGAATCCATGCAGATAGAGAGACAGACAGACCAAGGAGAATCCATGCAGATAGAGAGACAGACAGACCAAGGAGAATCCATGCAGATAGAGAGACAGACAGACCAAGGAGAATCCATGCAGATAGAGAGTGAGACAGACCAAGGAGAATTCATGCAGATAGAGAGTGAGACAGACAGTAATAATATTAATAATAATAATCTTCGTTTCATTTCAAACTGACACAACGCAGGATGATTACAAATCAGTATAAACGGATGATCACAAGTTATTACAGGAGTCGAATTTAACTGTATACGGCAGCCATGCAAGGCGTCCATCACGTCCTACATCTAATTTTACCAACGCGCCATCTCGCAACTGATAGGCTGAGTGGACCCTTGGGAGGGTACGGGAAGCGATCCCGCTACCTACTGCTCTTCACACCAGTGATGTTACCACTACACTATGGGACCCCCCACCAAGATGAATCCACAGACCAAGAAGAATCCACGCAGATAGAGAGTGAGACAGACAGAGACCAAGAATAATCCACTCAGATAGAGAGTAAGACAGACAGAAACCAGGGAGAATCCACGCAGATAGAGAGTGAGACAGACAGAGACCAAGAAGAATCCACTCAGATAGAGAGTAAGACAGACAGAAACCAGGGAGAATCCACGCAGAGAGAGAGTGAGACAGACAGAGACCAAGAAGAATCCACGCCGATAGAGAGTGAGACAGACAGAGACCAAGAAGAATCCATGCAGATAGAGAGTGAGACAGGCAGAAACTAAGGAGAATCCATGCAGATAGAGAGTGAGACAGGCAGAAACCAAGGAGAATCCACGCAGATAGAGAGTGAGACATACACAGACCAAGAAGAATCCACGCCGATAGAGAGTGAGACAGACAGAGACCAAGGAGAATCCACGCAGAGAGAGAGTGAGACAGACAGAGACCAAGAAGAATCCATGCAGATAGAGAGTGAGACAGGCAGAAACTAAGGAGAATCCATGCAGATAGAGAGTGAGACAGGCAGAAACCAAGAAGAATCCACGCCGATAGAGAGTGAGACAGACAGAGACCAAGAAGAATCCACGCCGATAGAGAGTGAGACAGACAGAGACCAAGGAGAATCCACGCATATAGAGAGACAGACAGACAGAGACCAAGAAGAATCCACGCATATAGACAGACAGACATGCTAAAGACAGATATGGCAGTCAAACGTAACCCAATGAGACAGATGACAACGAAATGAGGGCTAGCTCAGAAATGAGGCGATCGAATCGATTGGTCAATTGAAACAATGTGTCCTGCTGTCTTTGCAGTTCAGTGGCGTTCAATTTGAGAAATCAGAAGGAATCTGAAGAGAGAGCAAGAACCACCATTTCTGACGTTCAAGGCACTGCCAAGAACTCGGCACAAAGCCAAACAACTGAATCGAGATCTCTACATGCCGACGACATAAGGACATCTAATGCCCGTGAAACTAGGTTCTCCCGGACGACCTCGTCTGGTCAACCTCGGACGTCTGATCGGAGTCCATCAAGAGGTAGTGCCGCAGAAGAAATGAGGGCCTCGCAACAAGCTAAAGCTTCAGTAAGGATGAGTGCTTCCGGTCAACCTCGGTCGTCTGCACACAGTCCGTCAAGAAACACTGCGGTAGAAGAAATGAGGGCCTCGAGCCAAGTTAGACCTTCGACAAACGCCGGGTCACGGGTGTCCGCTTCAGGTCAACCTCGGACATCTGCCGTAGAAGAAATGAGGATGTCTGGTCAGCCTAGATCATCACAAATGGCCGGGTCACGGGTGTCCGCTACCAGTCCACCAAGAACATCTGCTGTAGAAGAAATGAGGATGTCTGGTCAGCCTAGATCATCACAAATGGCCGGGTCACGGGTGTCCGCATCTCGGACGTCTGATTATAGTCCACCAAGAACTACTGCCGTAGAAGAAATGAGGATGTCTGGTCAGCCTAGATCATCACAAATGGCCGGGTCACGGGTGTCCGCTACTCGAACGTCTGATTATAGTCCACCAAGAACTACTGCTGTCGAAGAAATGAGGATGTCCGGTCAGCCTAGATCTTCACAAATCGCGGGGTCACGGGTTTCCGCTACCGGCCAACCTCGGACGTCTGATTATAGTCCACCAAGAACTACTACCGTAGAAGAAATGAGGATGTCTGGTCAGTCTAGATCTTCACAAATCGCCGGGTCACGGGTGTCCGCTTCTCGGACGTCTGATTATAGTCCACCAAGAACTACAGCTGTCGAAGAAATGAGGATGTCCGGTCAGCCTAGATCTTCACAAATCGCCGGGTCACGGGTGTCCGCTACCAGCCAACCTCGAACGTCTGATTATAGTCCGCCAAGAACTACTGCTGTAGAAGAAATGAGGATGTCTGGTCAGCCTAGATCTTCACAAATCGCAGGGTCACGGGTGTCCGCTACTCGAACGTCTGATTATAGTCCACCAAGAACTACTGCTGTAGAAGAAATGAGAATGTCTGATCAGCCTAGATCTTCACAAATCGCAGGGTCACGGGTGTCCGCTACTCGAACGTCTGATTATAGTCCACCAAGAACTACTGCCGTAGAAGAAATGAGGATGTCTGATCAGCCTAGATCTTCACAAATGGCCGGGTCACGGGTGTCCGCTTCTCGGACGACTGACTATAGTCCACCAAGAACTACTGCCGTGGAAGAAATGAGGATGTCTGGTCAGCCTAGATCATCACAAATGGCCGGGTCACGGGTGTCCGCTTCTCGGACGACTGACTATAGTCCACCAAGAACTACTGCCGTAGAAGAAATGAGGATGTCTGGTCAGCCTAGATCATCACAAATGGACGGGTCACGGGTGTCCGCTTCTCGGACGACTGACTATAGTCCACCAAGAACTACTGCCGTAGAAGAAATGAGGATGTCTGGTCAGCCTAGATCATCACAAATGGCCGGGTCACGGGTGTCCGCTTCTCGGACGACTGACTATAGTCCACCAAGAACTACTGCCGTAGAAGAAATGAGGATGTCTGGTCAGCCTAGATCATCACAAATGGCCGGGTCACGGGTGTCCGCTTCTCGGACTACTGACTATAGTCCACCAAGAACTACTGCCGTAGAAGAAATGAGGATGTCTGGTCAGCCTAGATCATCACAAATGGCCGGGTCACGGGTGTCCGCTTCTCGGACGACTGACTATAGTCCACCAAGAACTACTGCCGTAGAAGAAATGAGGATGTCTGGTCAGCCTAGATCATCACAAATGGCCGGGTCACGGGTGTCCGCTTCTCGGACGACTGACTATAGTCCACCAAGAACTACTGCCGTAGAAGAAATGAGGATGTCTGATCAGCCTAGATCTTCACAAATGGCCGGGTCACGGGTGTCCGCTTCTCGGACGTCCGATTATAGTCCACCAAGAACTTCTGATGTAGAAGAAATGAGGATGTCTGGTCAGCCTAGATCTTCACAAATCGCCGGGTCACGGGTGTCCGCTTCTCGGACGACTGATTATAGTCCACCAAGAACTACTGCCGTAGAAGAAATGAGGATGTCCGGTCAACCTAGATCTTCACAATTCGCGGGTTCACGGGTGTCCGCTTCTGGTCAACCTCGGACATCTGACTATAGTCCACCAAGAACTACTGCCGTAGAAGAAATGAGGATGTCTGGTCAGCCTAGATCTTCACAATTCGCGGGTTCACGGGTGTCCGCTTCTGGTCAACCTCGGACGTCTGATTATAGTCCACCAAGAACTACTGCCGTAGAAGAAATGAGGATGTCCGGTCAACCTAGATCATCACAAATGGCCGGGTCACGGTTTTCAGCTTCTGGACAACCTCGGACGTCTGACTATAGTCCATCAAGAACTACTGCTGTAGAAGAAATGAGGATGTCTGGTCAGCCTAGATCTTCACAAATGGCCGGTTCACGGTTTTCATCTTCTGGTCAACCTCGGACGTCCGATTATAGTCCACCAAGAGCTACTGCTGTCGAAGAAATGAGGATGTCTAGTCAGCCTAGATCTTCACAATTCGCCGGCTCACGGGTGTCCGCTTCTGGTCAACCTCGGACATCTGACTATAGTCCACCAAGAACTACTGCCGTAGAAGAAATGATGATGTCTGGTCAGCCTAGATCTTCACAATTCGCGGGTTCACGGGTGTCCGCTTCTGGTCAACCTCGGACGTCTGATTATAGTCCACCAAGAACTACTGCCGTAGAAGAAATGAGGATGTCCGGTCAGCCTAGATCTTCACAATTCGCTGGTTCACGGGTGTCCGCTTCTGGTCAACCTCGGACATCTGATTATAGTCCACCAAGAACTACTGCCGTAGAAGAAATGAGAATGTCTGGTCAGCCTAGATCTTCACAAATCGCCGGGTCACTGGTGTCCGCTTCTGGTCAACCTCGTACGTCTGATTATAGTCCGCCAAGAACTACTGCTGTAGAAGAAATGAGGATGTCTGGTCAGCCTAGATCTTCACAAATCGCCGGGTCACGGGTGTCCGCTTTTGATCAGCCTCGGAGAACTACTGCCGTAGAAGAAATGAGGATGTCTGGTCAGCCTAGATCTTCACAAATCGCAGGGTCACGGGTGTCCGCTTCTGGTCAACCTCGGACATCTGATTATAGTCCATCAAGAACTACTGCTGTAGAGGAAATGAGGATGTCCAGCCAGTCTAGACCTCCACCTTCCATCGAGTCAGAAAACATCTCTGACTCGTCAGGTCTAATAAGGCCGTCTGAGAACATTGCGAGTGAATTTCCTGCTGAAGAAGAATTAAAGTCGTCCAGTCTGTATAAACCTCCATCGTTCGACGAGACACAGAGGACCACTGTGGCGGCTGATTACGATGATGAGGCCAGAATTTCCGCTTTAGAGCAGGCAAGGGCGTCAGCTCTTAGCCAAACTAGAGCCTCCATTTTGGCAAGAGCCGCTGCTTGTGCCGACCCTAGGGCTACTTGTTTCAACGCGCCTAGAACCACAGCATCTGTCCATCCACAGGCAAGATTCTTATATTACCATATATTTCTTTTGTTTTGAGATTGCAATCGTGCCACGTCACTCTTTCTCCTTCTCGCCTTAACTCATTCACTTAGTTAAATAACTTGAGTGAGATCTAAAATCTGTTCATTAATCAATCAATCAATCAATCAATCAATCAATCAATCAATCAATCAATCAATCAATCAATCAATCAATCAATCAATCAATCAATCAATCAATCAATCAATCAATCAATCAATCAATCAATCAATCAATCAATCAATCAATCAATCAATCAATCAATCAATCAATCAATCAATCAATCAATCAATCAATCAATCCTTTATCGGTCCCAAAGAATAGATTACAAGCAATGATACAGAATATTCAAATATTCACCAGTCGAGTTTGGTAATTTAAAACTGTCTGATCACATGATTAGCATATTAACTAATACTAATACTAATACTCTTCGTTTAATATTTTCAAACTGGCAATTACGCATTATGATTACAAATCAGTATGAACGGATGATCACACGTTATTAAAGGAGTAGAATTTACCGGTATATGGCAGCCATGCAAGGCGCCCATCACTATTGAGGGAAACAATCGGGAACCCAAAAGGGACTGAAGTCTCGTTAAGTTAGGGATACCCGTGTACCCTGTGAACAGAAGGATGACGGTTCAGTGTCTTATATAGTATTGCCAGAAAGAAGAAATAACTAGCTCAACTAACAATACTTAACTAGATCACTTAAGCAATTGTGTTAAAACAATGAGGTACCATATTAGATAGCGCATTAGAGCAGGCATCAAGCCGGTGGGCCCTGACCTCTTTTTTAAACATGGAAAGATTCGGGAGATTGTGCAGTGACTTAGGTAAGTTATTCCAGACAGGAGAACCAGAGCATCTTATGGTCAAATATCGATTGTCAGTGCTGGCATAGGTTCCACCAAAGTTGTCGAGAGATCTTGTGTAGTGAGAATGAGTATCAGACATATTAAAGAAATAACGATTATGAAGATTGGGGGAAGAACTTTGTTGGTGAAGCGATACGTAAATTCACAGATTTTCAATTTAGTGATTTCAGGGATATTAAGGATTCGTAGTACGCTATATCTATTTGCATTATTAGTTATCAGGGATCTTCCAGCAATAAAACGCATAACTCGTCTCTGTAATACAGACGTAATATATATTGGTCGAAATAAACCCCGAGGAATTTAGAGGAGTTGCCTTCGGCGATGGGGCTATTGTCGATGGAGAGGATGGAATCAATAACGGGAAACGCCGGGAACTGATTTCTGATGAGTTCGGAAAAGAACATAATTAGTTTTCCCAAAGTTTAAAGTATTTTTTAGCTTTGAACCATTCCGCCACATGGATAAGTTCAGTGTTGACACTGGATAGCAGAGAGAGTGAATATTGATTTGTGAGAGAAAAAGACATTACTGTCATTTGCAAAGAGAACAATGTTGGTTAGATGTCTTAGGTAAGTCAATATGTATAATTGGAAGAGCAGCGGAGCCAGCATTGACCCCTGGTGAATACCACACTTAATGAATTTAGTTTTAGACTGAAAACCTTTACAAAAGACACATAGGCGTCTTTGAGCAAAGTAACTTTTAAACCACAAGAGTGCATGTGAACCCACATATACGGCACTCCATCGTTTTAAACTTTAGTTAATAAAATAGAATGGTCCACCATATGAAAGGCCTTGGCAGGATCGAAGAAGATACCAAGTGAAAATTTATTATCATCGATGGCGCCAACAATCTTATCTTGCATATATCAAGCAGTGCCATTGAAAACCATGTTGATTTGAATATAAAATATTCATTTTTTTAACAAACGTATATAGACGTTGGTACATTGACTTTTCAATGATCTTACAAAACAAGGGAACGACAGAAATGGTCTATAAAATCCGTACAACTTTTGCATGTTCCATATACTGCATTGCAATAGATTTTATTTGAAGTTTAAACTTTATTTTCTCGTATGAGCCATGTTGTTTAAAATCTGGTAGTATACAAGGAAATTTAGTTATTCAAAACTGTGTCAGTAATTAAACCTATATTGGTCTAATTCGCAGGGACTATGTATATCAGCATATGTTTTGTTTAGGGATGGCTTCCATTAAAACACTTTCAGAACAAAATAGTTCTGTAACCAAAAAAAGATTGGGAAGCACTGATCCATACCATTCCACAAGTCATCATGACTTTACGACGTCACAGTTACCTTAGTAACTGTCTTCTGCACTTTCTCCAGTTACAAATCTATTAAAATAATAAAATGTATAAAAATGGGCCAAGCACTCATTCACAGGCCATCCAATGTTACATCTCATAATATGAGCATATATATTTAATATATATTTAAAATATAATTAAAATGGGTACTTGTCGGTTTCACGACCCCAAAGATCTTTTAATTAAAACTAGACGAGACCCTGTAGGCCTACAGGAATGTGTTCGCGGCAGTTAATATCTATCTTCTAATGACGACACTAACCCTAACCCTGACCCTAACCGACTCTCACGACTTCAAGTTTTATAGTCCATATCGGTCACGTTGAGGTTATGCCTCGTTGTTACGCGCCGTGAGGGTCGGTTAGGGTCAGGGTTAGGGTTAGTGTCGATATTTACACTTCCGTCTCGTAGTGTTCGTTCAGGTTTATGACGTAATAGATAAGTTCTGACGTAACATAGAATTAAAATAACGTAGAATATGAAGAATTTTAAATGAGGTAATATATGAAGAATTTTGAGGGTCGTGAAACCGACAAGTACCTTAAAATGTGTTAAAACACATATTAAAATAATAAAATGAATATAAAATGATGCTAAGAATGATATGACTGGCTAATTGTTACTTTGCCGTTTCTTGTAACAATTTTGGACAAATTTGGGCCAACCAGCAGTTGGATTTAGACTACTGGGATAAAGTCTGTCATGGCTAGGGTCTGCTGTAAGCTCCCCCACAGCATTTTAGAGTATTTGTTGCCAAATCAAGTCTATTTTAGCCACTTCATTTTTTAAACCAAATTTGCTTTTTATTATTATACACAGGCTATCTCTATTTACGTCATTCACAGAAGTTTGAAAATATGACATAATTAGTTCAACCATAGGCCTACCACCAGAATTATTGATATAAATAGGCCTAAGGGCATCCGTACATTTCCCCCGGACATTTCCTCTCCCCTGAACAGTACGTAAGTAACTCAACCATTTTGACTTTCATTAATCCAACTTCTATTGAAGCAAAGACCTTCCCTTTATCAATCCAGCTTCTATTTAAGCAAAGAATTTCTTTCATCAATCCAATTTCTATCTAAACAACGAATTTCTTTCATAAATCCAACTTCTATTTAAACATAGAATTTGTTTCATCAATCAATCCAACTTCTATTAAGGTAAAGAATTATTTTCATCTATCCAACTTCGGGGGATATGTCCGAGGAGGGAATGCCCGGGGGAATGTCCTAGACGCATAAATCAGTCAGTGAGAGGCTGAGTGACTTGATGCAGTGGAAGAGCTCCAGCTACAACAAACAAAGATAGATTTAACTTCAGCAAACACGACCAATTTATTTTATTTTCCAATGTAGCTAGGCAAATGAGACAAAAATCCACAGCACACGTAAAATAATAGCTCTGATCACAATACTACCACTTGCACTGTGTATCTTGTATAATCAGCCAACGGGAATAGGAGAATAATTAGACCAACAATTCTATTGTTACATTCTATAAATGTTTGCCTGGTGGGTGTTTTGACTTTTGACTAAGGAGTTTTATTAGAACTTAGAAATGACCAATTAATTTAAATATTTAATTTATACTAACCAATTATGATGTTATCAGGTGACTAAAGGCATAAAAAAAGTTAGAAATATCGTGGAATGCATAATGCACTCAATAAAGATACACTTACTGTAGTTAAAATGGCGTCTAAACCGGTTAAACCGGAACTGAAAAGGCAGCGGTTCTTCATAGACTGCTACACTGCCCTATACTCCGTTGTATATGATCTTTCATCCGCTAGCCTATAGATAATATATAAAACCTAGAGTGTCCACCGTCCCATGCATCGATTCGATTTTCAGATAAGGTTTCATTTGCTGAATATATCGAATGAGAAGGTTACTAATTTAATGTTGCAAACTAACATTGAAAGTATAAAGTATTACTTGGGACAAATCACCAAAACTACTGGGACAAATCCTAAAACTACTGAGACATTTGTCCCAGTTTTTAATCAGTTAAAATATGTACTGCCAACTAGTATAAGAAACCTTTCAGTGGAATAAAACAAGTATCCTTATTCATGTTACTGAATATAATTCATTCGTTAATTCCACAAATTTATATAGCGCTCCTTCAAGATTCCTACTCAGAGGCGCTCTCTGCGCTATTTTAAATGATGTTAGAGTCACTATGACCAGACAGTCAGTCGAAAACGAGCACAGCTCGAATAACAGATGACTAAAAGAGTCACCACTGGCAAGGTCCTGCAAACACGAAGAGCCCAGTCAACGGATTCTCATTCGGAGCTAATGGTTGGCTCGTTATTCGAAGTTCCTGGTCGCCTCGAAGAAGAGGAATGACGACAGGCGACGAGGGTCGGAACACACGCACCTCAACATCATGGCAGTTCCTCTCAGACGGTAGCATCCCTCTGGCACTGTATCTGCAGAGGACGACATTCTTAGTAGCCGGCAAATGGTCGAATAGTGTCATCGATGTAGTAAGGTGGGCGCCGTAACCGTAGACTTTGCTGTACAGAATTTAGAGTCAATTTTCCCCAGACTGAGAAATTTCTGTATTTTCATGAGACAAACGGAAGAAAAAATATTAATCCAAATCGAACTGTCCCCTTTGCAGCCTGTCCCCTTTGCAGCCTGTCCCCTTTGCAGCCTGTCCCCTTTGCAGCCTGTCCCCTTTGCAGCCTGTCCCCTTTGCAGCCTGTCCCTTTTGCAGCCTGTCCTCTTTGCAGCCTGTCCCCTTTGCAAAAAGCCTGTCCCCTTGGTTCTTCTCATTGACGTTCGTTCGGTTATGATCACTGAATTGTCTAAATGCAAAGCACACCTTCACACATTCGCAGTCTGACTGTATAGAGCGATTTTGCGATTCTTTAGATGCTCTTTACAAATGTCCTGTTACAAATAAGATGCAGTTACGACTTTAAAATTCAGATAGATCGTGTCTCTGTGTACGACTGTTTAAACGGTCTTTGTGTCTTCTTTTCACAGGAGATGGCAGCTGTTTGCGCGCAGTATTTTCAGTCGCAAGTGAGTAGTCTTTGTCTTTTATTGTTTATCCGGAGGCTCTGTACAGTATATGAGCAGCCGATTAATGTGTTGTGCATTATGGTAACAGAAGTCTTTGGATTAGATGTCTTCACTATACTGCTTAAAAAATGTAGCATGTTTAGATTTAATAAAATTAATGTTATCCATTGTTCCGAACATTCCGAACTATAGCCTATAGTGGCTTTTATAAAATCGAAGAGTCCCTTTAACGTTCATCAATTGTTTCGCTGTATTTACCATTAGAGGTTGACCTCAGGTGTATTTCGTGGTGACCTCATTTAATCATGTGATGGTTTCCTTACTGGTTTAAGCTAAGCAGTGGACATTTAAAGGTTTATTATAACAAAGAAACACATAATGGCGACGTTAATGCATCCATGCACAAAGACGCGACCAAAGTGCCAGTTAAACATAACACATCCATTCATCATGCCATTCATTCCATAGATAATTCAGTGCACATGTCTGGCGCCTCTTTAATGCCATTCACTCATTACGAAGATTTATATAGCGCCTCTTGAAGGTTACTACTCAGAAGCGCTCCCGACCCCAGTACAGCTGAAAAAGGACAGTTTTGTTGTGGGCATAAAAAGAGTCCGGGGCCTTTGTCAGACTGTTGCAGTAGAATGTGATGTTATCAGTATCCTACTGTAAGAAATAAGCTCTTTCAGTTATATGAATAAATACGTAGACCTAGTCCAGTCGCTAATAAAAGTCACAACATCCAAGTCATCATGATAACATTAGTCAACCTTATAGAGTTAGGCCTACTAGCATTTTTTACCCGGCGTTCGCCCGGGTTTTCCCCAGGCGTAATTTTTAAAGGCTGCAAATAAAGGCTACTTATTTACTATATTTGCTGATGGGCTTCAAATATTTAAAAAGTGTCCATATATTTGAATGGAAACGATATTTAGAGGTGAACATATAGTTGCTTTGCCCGTGTACTGCACGGGTTATCTCTACCTTAAATAGGCGTATTATTTGTTCCCCGTACTACACGGGTTATTTCTAAATTATAATAGGCGTATTATTTGCTAAATAATAGACGAAGTTCTGCCGTTAGACCGCGTGACGTAAGATTGCATAGTTAGCCGGCGTGACGTAATTTAATATTGCATATTTAGTGACGTGTACAAATGGCCATGCTATGACCGGTATTATAAGATAGTCTCGTCGAAACAGTTGGAAATTTAAAATGTCCATATATCGGCGTTTAAATAAAATTGCGAGCTGAAAATAGTCGCGTTGATCATGACGTGGCGTAATAATGTTATGTAAAATTTTGTAAATCGCTAAAGCGTTCCGTTTCGGAGCCTTTAGACAACAGACAAACAAACATAAGGAAGGACACGTAAACAGACCAAGACTTATATTATAGAGTTATCATACAAGGCCCATCCCATGTTAGGCCTTACATTAGCCGGTGTCCCGAGATATTCTATTCCCCCTAAAGCATATCCCCCGGATGGAATAAACCGGTGTAGAGTATCCAGTATCCATTCTATCCCCCATCGTCATACGCATCACGATAGCCAAGACGAAAATCCAGTCAAAATCACCAAAAACGAAGTAAATTAATTTCAGGTCGACGTAGGCCTACAAACTAAAGATACGCAACTTAAAATATTTTATGTGTACAATAAATCCAAACAGTAGCCTACGACTGAATACACTTAGAAACCGCCAAAAGCAGTCTAAGCAGGCTGAGCTTCTTGTTCCCCGGTCACGGACAACTATTATGCAGCGCCGTGCCTTTTCTGTTGCTGGCCCTGCAATCTGGAATGAGCTCCCTGTGGATCTACGCCTAATGCATAGAACCCTTGCGGCCACATTCTTCTCTAACCTGAAGACTGTTCTCTTTAGCCGGGGTTGAGTCGGGAGCGCTTCTGAGTAGATAATCTTGAAGGGTCGCTATATAAATCTCTGAAATGAATGAATGAATGAAAATAAGCTACACGTAGATAAGGCACTATATTATTTTCACTCCCTCGTTGGCCGACAGACTTGTCCGTGGTGAGGGTTCGCGTTGGGACAGTAGTTTCTTCTCTTCCGTCGGGTCGTGTTCTGTCTCTCGCTGTAGTTGTAAGCTAATCGTAATGATGGTAAGGACAACACTGTTCTCTTGACCAGAACAGGGGCTGAACGTTAAAGCAGCGGCGAATGTTGGGTCACAGTTTGATCGCTTCAAACTTTCTGGGTGGAGATATCTGTAACATAATCATGCATATGGAATCTCAAGTCATTTGTTTATGGGTTTTCAGATGTTAAGCGAATACCTAAGCAACTTACACTTAACATAAAGTTTCGTTCCCGTCTTTGATGACGCAATCATAGATACAGAACCAATCTTTTCGCAAGAGTAGACTAAAACATAATCTGGAAGATTATTTATAGCACGTAATATTTGTCACCATATTTCCTAGTATATTACATATAGGCCTATATATAACATAATGTATATATAATGTATATATGTATAGGCCTAAAGTATATATATATATTATATAATGTACATATATATATATCGTCATGATAGTACTAGTGTCGTCATGGCCATCTGTCGGTCAGCAGATACTTCAGAGTAAGGAGTTGATTTTTTTTGCTTCAGTGTGCGTTGTCTGGTGAGAATCGACCGTCAAGAGATTCACGCATCAGAGGCAGATCGAAGGACGGGCCAAGGTCAGTCGTCGTTTCTGTCAACAGACACATACCAATGCAAACACATAGGAAGAGACCTGCACCACATGCAGACAGAATACAAAACGAATAACTAGGGACAGATGCACCACAGTCTGATATATATATATATATATATGTATATGAAGTCTAAATTTTTAAATATCATAATAATAATGATATTCGTTTATTAATTCAAACTGAAAAGTACGCTGTACGATTACATGATATAGTAGTAACAGATGATAACAAGTTCAACTGCAGGAGTCGAATTTAATTGTATTGCAATCTGCAAGGCGCTCATCTGTCCAACTGCCCATTTTACATTTGCCCGTAGAGACCTGAAGGCTGTATCAACCTTATAGGATTAGCGGGTATCGAACCCGCGTCCTTCTGATCTTCGTACCAGCGTCTTACCATTCAACCATCTCCACTCCCCATTTCATATGTATAATGTGTAAGCTGATGGTGTAAAGCGCCGGTCTGTGGTAAGTATGGTAAAACAATGTCTGGTCCGCAGCATCAGAAAGTTTGAAAACACTGGTCCATTTGACTTACTTACAGCGAAGGCAATAACTATTGTTTGGTGAAACCGTGACTATAATGTTGATCCTATTCCAATTGGAATGATACAACTCGCTTCATGTCCTCCTATTCATATATTTGTTTCTCTGTGCGGTGATTCGTCGCCGGCGACCAGCCATAGATGCAAGAAGAAGGTTGGCGCATTGCACCGGTTTAGTTATAAGCGCCGGAATTAAGTCTGTTGTGCAGACACGCGAAGTCTGAACTTTTCAGTTTCTGTTTTCTGCTTCCTTTGCACTCTATGCATTTCTCTTGTACTATGTCGTGCGTGTCTTGCATGCTTTGCTTGCCATTACCTTGTCTAGTTGTGTAACTTGTAAATATCTTCTTATAGAGTCCATAATTATACGTTTCAAACTGGTTTGAATTGCATAAAAGTGTGACCTCTTTACTCGTGTTCCACCCGGGTGGGTTTTACAAGTCGCTTGTCTTTTTTCTTTAGTCGTGGCTGGGAGTGTACTATTATTTATTATATGCATATTATAATAAGCACTATAATACTATAATAAATATATCATGTATACTTAGTGTTTCCAAAACTTGGTGCCGCGGTAAACAAGGTGCCGAGAACCTGCTCTACAGGTGCCGCGGGTGGATAATTTTGTGCAGCTTTTGCTGTCACTGCTTCTCAATGCAGGTCGTTACGTCACACGATTATAGGAGCGCTCAGACACTCCCACTTTATTAGGGTCAATCGGGTTCAGATGGGGGTCAGTCGGACGAATAGCTATCGTACACCAAACCCCGATGTGATCCGATCCAAATGCAAATATCGCATGGGATCGGCGTACGGCCGATGTCACGATATATAGTCTCCCCAAATAGTCTCCCCGGACTGGAATAGTCTCCTCGACGATACAAAGTCGATCCTCAATTTAGATCGCTTTCTTCTCAGAGTTGTTGGTTGCAGTATTGTATTGCATTTGATAACTTATAAAGCGCTTCTCACAGAAGCGCTCAGAGACACTCTGAAACAACTGGCCTCGCTGTTTTTGAATCCAGTTTCATGAGCAATATTAAATGCCTATCTTAAATGTTTATCAACTTATCTTTATTAGACATGACAGAAAAGCTGTTCATGTATTCATTTAGGTGTTTCTCCGACTGTTTCATACTTTCCAACGTGAAACATTTCATAACCATCCAATTGCTTCATCGGCAATTCTGTCTTTCAGTCAAGTTTTTGGTTTTCTCAACCTTTCGCTCTTTCCATTCTGCATTTCTGGGATATTCTAATAGACAAAATTGTTATTCAATCCAGAGAATTAGTCGAACGAAACAAATATATGTGCACTATGTCGGTCGAGCGTATATATATATATATATACGTCGTATTGTACGACTTGTCAATTCAGTCTCCCCTTCAGCTGTGCACTGTTTCATCACGACGCGTTCTCACCAAAGGTGGTTCGACCTCCACTTAACACTTTAAAGACGAGCGTGTACTGGAAACCAATGCAGCTCGTCAATAAAGTGCTAGAGAAGGTCGAACCAACGTTGGAGAACACCCGTCGTGATGTCACAGTGCACAGACAAAAGCAATAAGAAAATAGAAATAAATGCATTACAACAAGGAAATGACTATAATAACAATAATTGTGCCCTTTCCTCTCTGACCTCATCCAGTCGATGATTTTCGGTTACACTCCGTCTGGTTTGGGCTGCCACAAGGTTCCATCCTCTGCTTTGTACTATTGACGCTGAAGACCTCAGCCAGGTTCTTCTTTCCTCCATGGTAATTGCTGCTCACCAGTATGCTTCGCTTTTCAAAGGCCTCGTTCTCTACTGCAGGCAATTAAGGACCATACTGTTCGATCGTCGTCTCGTTCTGACAGGCCTGCAGCACCTCTGACGGGTTTCTTGAAGAGGCGCTACATAAACTTGCACTTGTAAATGTAAAACTGTTTATGTAGTAGGCTGATGTAATTATGTTTTCTTTGTATTGCAGTTCTGTGTCGTTTATACTGGACGATAACACCGGTGACGTAATTGAGCAGACAGCTAGCATTGAAGCCACTGACTTCCCAAACGCTTCTGTTTCCAGCGGAGGAAGGATGTCGAGTACAGGCCAGCCTCAACTATCAGTTGTCGAACAGCGGAGGTCCTCTGCTTCCGGTCAGATGAGGATGTCTGCTTCAGGTCAACCTATTGTGTCTGTCGTAGACCAGAGGAGGAGCACAACCTCCCGACAGAGTAGGATATCCTCTACGGGCCAGCCTGTACAAACTAGTGTAGACCAGAGGAGGTCGTCTACACCCTTACAAAGCAGGGTATCTGAGATGCGCCAGTCACAGGTACATGAATTATTCTTAAATTAAAATAATTATGTGGCTTAAAGGAGGTCGATGCTAAAGGTGAAGTCAAGAGCTTTGGCACAGTTAGGCCATAGAGCTTTAGTCTCTTTTAAGAAAGCGCGTTGTCTCCACTTTTGACCGTAAAGGCAAAAAATCTGGCGCAAATTTTGGACTAGGGTGAAAGCATACGATTTCTGTTGGGTTGGAAATGGTCAGAAGTCTGGAAGGTCATCCGTTGTAAAGGGATTAAGATCTCTAGTAGCCTGTCCAAATGGAAACGGTTAGGTTAAACAATATTTGAACGACAGAAACGTTCGTCAGAAAGGATCGGCGCTATAATAGTCTATCATCATTCTTAATCGTCCTTATTTGGGTCCCGTTAAAAATTCTCGCACCGTCTGTCAAAACCATGTTGACGCCCTTGGTCAAAGTGCAGCATCATTACCCTTTTACAACTCTGTCCCAAATGTCCCGATTTCTAGTTGTAGTATCATCTTCGGGTAAGAAATGACAACAGCTAAAGATGAGAGAAATGGGATATTAGCGACCACATAATTATACTTCTGCTCTTCAGTCTATTTTACCTCATTCACTCGATCTTTCTCTGACGTACAAAAGACCTGGTGTATGGGACCGAGTTCGAACCGGTTTCATTATTATTGTTGTTGTTGTTGTTGCTATTATTATTATTATTTAACTATTCTTATGCAATGATGGTAATTATTGTCATTAGTACCATTATAATATGTTTAAATATAACTTTAATTATAATTATTATTATCATTAAGTGGATTTACCAAAGGCATGAACAAAGGTTGGGAGAGATTCCATGCTAGTGAGACGTTGATTGCCAAGGTGAGAATCGTGGATACCAAAGCATTCTTTGAGAAGTTGTGTTGGAATAATATCCAACAAGGAGCCTATGTTATAGGAACAGAAAAGACCAATTGAATTAATGAACTGCATTCAAATTTGTGACAACAGTGAATCAAGGAAAGAAGGAACAGTTTAAGCATAAGAAACATTATCTGATAAGAAAATTACAGGAAAATTAACAAGAATGCCAAAGATTTTGTTGGCAAAGAAACTCAAACATTGATCACCAAGATCAAATCAGATGCGTTAATATACCTATGGGAATTATTTATCTTTCCATGATGCAGTAAATTACAAAGAGCAGTCCAAAGCCTTCTTGGACAGCAAACATTTCGGAAACTAAGTTTCATAGACGGATGTTCAGATTTCACAGCAAATCAAAGCTACGAACAACTTAATATTGCTTCCTGAACTGTGTCAAGCTAAGTAAAGTTCAGGTTAATTTCTATGACGCTTGCCTCAGCATGGGTGATGATTGAACCAAAGCTGAACTGCTATTTTTGACTTTCAAAAAAATATTTTATGCTGAGACGCTCTACCAGGGTTGATTGAAACTGAAAATTATTGGATATTTGTGCAGAAGACAACCAAACCGAAGAACACAAATTTGTTCTTTTACGTACCAACATCGAATTTATTCGAAGTACTGAATATAGTTGTTCTGGATGGATTCTAACAGTTTAACTACATTGATGGAATCATTTGTGGCTGTTGACATCAATAAGAGAATTTTACAGTTCTGACGACAGAACGTAACCGGTAAGATGTGGTTGCTCTCATATTTGTTTTAATGAGACAGCTCAAGGAGAAGCATCCAAGCATCAAAGACTGCAACCAGGGAGAAGTTATTGAGCACGTAGAACAATTCGTCTATCTAGGAGGGCTAATAAACGCAGATGTTAGCAACGAAAAAGACATACAAAGGAGAATTGAACGGACTTCACCAGCATTTGGAATGATGAACAGGATATGGAGAAGCAGAGAATTAACAAAGAATGCGACGATAAAAATATACGAGACGATGATACAACCGATTTTTCCTATACGGATCGGAATGTTAAACAATGCGAAAACAAGAATGAGAAAAGAATTCTTACAGCAGAAATTAGTTGGCTACAGAAGATCTCAAGGATTTCAAGACTGCAGAAACGATGACATTAGAAAGCATTAGTTATCCAATGAACTCAGCGAGACAAAGTCGTTCAACGAAGACTCCGATGGTTTGGACATGTAGGGCCTACAGAGAATGCCAGCTGACACAAATGCACTACACTGGAGATTCGAAGGAAAAACAAACAAGGGCAGACCAGGACTACGATGGATAGACAACATAATCTACTTGGACTCAGTGGCGTAGCAACCGTATTACGATAATGGACAAAGTCCGGGGGCCCCGACTCGCCCCGAGGTTCCAAGGGCCCAAGCTTTTTAAGTAGGCCTAAAACAATTTCATGGAGTTTTTCCATTTTTGAAGGGCAGAGTTTAGTTTCTGCAGCGTTTAGTTTCTTTATCCCAAAACTCTGCTGTACGTAGAATTAGCAGCAACAAAACTGAAGCAAACATAATTATTCAACGGACATCGGCTCCAATTTTGCGCCAGGGATGCAGTCCTTCAGTCGTGGTGAGTTCAGCAAGGATCTTGAAACAACGAAAGCTGTGTTGCACATATTCAAACTCACATTGAGCGCTCACATCACGTCATCAATGCCGGAATTGGCTACTGTCTGTGTGCTGTTTGCCACTCTCCCAGTCACCGTCGCCAATGCAGAGCGCTCCTTCTCCAAATTGAAAATCATAAAGACGTTGAACTGTGTATTGGATCCACTATATAACAGGACATGCTTGATGTCTTGCTCTTCTTGCAGCCTATAAACATATTGACTACAGTGCATTATGCAGTACTCTCTTAATGATTCTTCATTCACTATGTAATTAACTTTTCTACAGCGTTAGTGTACACTACCTTTGCATATCAAGCGATAGGCCAAATTGACCATTATACATTTCGGTTGTATTCTTGTTTTGCCTTGAACTATTAATGTAACTTGAACTGTGGATTATTTGTGATAACGTTTAATACGTTTTTTAACCTAACTGCAGCTTTTAATAGCTATCTCATTATTGTCTCTCTTTAGTCTTTAGTCTTTCGTTAACGGGTAACGACCATAATGGCCTCCAGGTTTAAAGTGTCCAAGGACCCCCGGCTAGTTTGACCGAGGACAATGGAGATGGTTTATTCGTACCCATCGCCACCAAAAGGTTGGCGTCAGGAACTGATGATGATGATGATGAATGAGACAGCTTGCAATGTGATCAGAAAAGTATGGTTCAGTTGAGGTAATTGATTGCAAGGCATCCGAATGAAATCTAGTTATCAGTAGATCCTTTAGTCTGCATTGAGAAGGTATC
Organism: Aporrectodea caliginosa; assembly: GCA_020284085.1. Classification (NCBI taxonomy): domain Eukaryota; kingdom Metazoa; phylum Annelida; class Clitellata; order Crassiclitellata; family Lumbricidae; genus Aporrectodea; species Aporrectodea caliginosa. The sequence goes on along the minus strand of JACEVL010000085.1, from coordinate 1,809,015 downwards.
ATGCTGCTTAAAGCAGTTTAAATCATCAAAAAATAAAGTAGGCCCAGGATTATTTGATTGCATATGTGTATTTGAAATCATCCTTTACAATGAGTTCAGTATGTTTGTGCAGTAAACATATGACTGCATGTGTGTATATATCTATGATTATAGTGTCTAAGTAGCTGTGTCTCGGTCATCAATATATAATTTTTAAGTTCTTGCCAGATATATGTGTGCCAGCGTAAATAACAAGGCGACAGTGTATTAACTGCCTAACTTGCTGTGGTGCTCTAATAATGAAGTAGTTACTTAGTGACTTATGATCTTGTCTTTTTGAACAAATACGCTGCGTACCTTTGCTGCACTTGCAAATGTCATATCAACAACCGCCAAATCCGCATCAGTTAATGGTTTCACTGATTGTTTAATGTTTGGTCACGTATTTCTGTAAACCTTCCTTGAGTTCGAATAAGCGACCAGTGATGTCATTTGTGTTCAGGAGCAGAGGGTGTCATCGGTTTCATCAGAAAGTCAATCGTCCTCATCGGGGTCGTCGTCCTCAGCGGGTCCTGATGGTCAACGAAAGTCGTCCTCTATAATTGAGGAACAACGAAAGTCGTCCTCTTTGAATGATCAGCAAGCCGCCGCAGTAGAAGAACAGCAGTAAAGTCAACTATTTCAATCCTATGCAAATCAAATTATTCATTCATTCATTCATTCCAAAAATTTATATAGCGCCCCTTGAGGATTCCTACTAAAAGGCGCTCTTCTAAGTGATGTTAGAGTCAATGTGACTAGAAGAGTCACCTCTGCATGGCAAGGCCCCGCAAACACGGAAACTTATGCTATCCATACTGAACGTTATGTAACCCCCAGCGTAACTAAACCGATCGCAGCTTTACTTAACTTGACCAAACCTAACTTAATTTTACCTAACCTGATATTACATAACTTAACCTAACTAAACCTCACTTGACTTAACCTAGCCTAACTTAACTTAATAAAAGAATAACCTAATTTAATTTAACCCAACATAACCTAACTTAGCCGAACTTAATCTATGACCTAAACCTAACCCAAAGTACTAACCTAAATCAATCAAAACTAACCTAGACTAACCTAACTTTACTTAACCTAACTTAACATATCTCTCACCTACTCTAATACATTCTCAGCCCAAAATACTTGGCGCAACTCAGTGTTAATTTAATAAAGCACCACCGACCAAATGCATGGGAATAGCCCGGTACAACCATCAAATTGGTGCTGCGTCAATTACGTGGCTCAACCAGTATCAATTCAGCAAAGCATTTACCGGCAAAATGCATGGGAATAACCCGGTTTCACTATTCGCGAATCAGTCCAGCAGTAACATAAATCATATCGTCCTCAAGGTTATCTTGGTCATCGGAAGAAGAACTGGGTTACTAAGTCGATGGCGATGGGACTGGAAACCCCGGAAGATCCCCCTCAGCACCCATTCTGGGCAAAACGGGAAACGAACAGTAATGAAGGTAATAGTAGTCGCCCTTAACAGACAAAGTCCTCTAATACGTATTCGCTAGACACACCAACAAAGTTCATCTGAAGCGAATTGTCCAGGAACCTTTCTACCTTCAAGAAATCCTAAAAAATTACTATTGGACTGGGAAGAGTTTGGAGTTCTTCCAATAATGATTGTCCAGGCATAAAACCTTCCGAGGCCTGGCCGGATAACGCTACTCACGCCAGTTACTTGAAGGACACGACAGAGCAGAGGAGGACCGCGCACCAACTGGTACGTGAGCGTCTACAACGAGCTACAGAGCGCAGAAAGCAAGACTACGTTATACACGTCCGTCCAGCTACATTCAAGCCAGGTTGATCGACCAAAGGAATTCCACCAGACCCACCTGCTGGCAAAGACTCCCTTGAGGCCCTTCGCCCAGCGAACCGTAAACATCTTGGGCCAACCCGATCACAGCCAATTGCTCTACCGATAACTCCCGGGCAAGCGGATCAGACCGTAGGATGAGCACCTGATCCCGTTCCACAACTCTCCTCACCCAGGCCGAATCCGCGTTCAATGTGTCTATTCAACGACCCATGACGGTCAGCGTCAGTGCACACGTTTGGCATATTATTCGTATTTTCCAGCCATGATACACGTTACGCGATTAATCGCATTCTCTGTTCATACACTTCTTTATATACCGTCCCTCGGCATCAAATTATGACGCCATTCATCATTATTCTACTGGAAAAGAGTCGGTTTTCGCACCGACCTGCCTGGTCGCATATTATCAGCAAAATATTCCTGTGGTTCCTTCGGAACAGCTTGAAAGAATTCAATATCGCGTTACTCGGCCATCTAAGAACACAACTTGAGTTTATCGACATACGTCACGGACGGTGACTTGTCCTTCGTTTGCTCCACCAAGAAATTTGCCGGTCGAAAGATTGTACATGGCGCTGCTTACCATTTCTGCACCTAAGCTGCGACCTTTGTCCCTTCGGGGTTTGAAATACCAGACTTTATCTCTTTCTTTGAATGTAGCTGGACTGACGTGTATAACGTAGTCTTGCTTTCTGCGCTCTGTAGCTCGTTGTAGACGATCACGTACCAGTTGGTGCGCGGTTCTCCTCTGCTCTGTCGTGTCCTTCAAGTAACTGGCGCGAGTAGCGTTATCCGGCCAGGCCTCGGAAGGTCTTCCATAAACAAGGTCAAGAGAGTCATTTCTCTCTTCCAAAAATTAAGAAGTCAGGTGAGATTCCTGTATCCTCATGAACTGATTAGTTAGTGGTATTGCTTCCACATATTTCGTTAAGTATTCCACCATGCTCAGAATGCAAATGTGCCCCTTCGGCTCCGTAAATGGGTTACCGTTATATCCAGGATCAACCTCTCCCAAGGATTCCCTCAGGATAAGGATTCCTGTATCTGATTCTAAGGATCCTGCCTGGGAAACTTGCCCCTTTTATACTGACAAAATTCAAGGCAATATTTGTAATACCGCTTCACGTCCCTGTGCAACCTGGGACAGAACAGCTCCAATTTTTTTGTATCGGAAGCATCAACATCTACCACGTACATCTCTTGTCCAGTTGGCATAAGCAGGCGCCGTTGTCATAGCTAATCGGTCAAACGCTTCCTGACAAGATTGGTCGCTCAAGAAAGGGCGTCTCTTCTTGGTTAACGCGAATAAGGGTGCGATGTTGTGCTTAAAACTTCCGTATGAACTTCCGGTAATAAGAACAGAGGATTAAGAATGCTTGTTCCTCTCTTAACCTTTTGTGAAACCGGCCACTAATTACCTCCGAGACTTTTGATGGGTCCTTAGCTGCTCCACTCAGCGACACTATATGCCCTACGAGACTCACCGTTCGGCGTAGCACCGGGCACTTGGTGGGTTTTAACTTAAGATTGGCATCCCGTTACTGTTGTAATATTTATATCGATCTCTCCAGTTGCTCATCAAGATCATGTCCAAAGGTCATGACTTTGCCTAGGTACACCAAGCAAGCCTCAAAATTCAGCCCAGACAAGACTATGTCTATAAGGCGCGAAGAGTGGCTGGGGCATTGCACAACCCGAAGAGCATCGCCTTCCACTTAAACATCCCTCTAAGAGTAACGAAACCATTTTTATCTGCTTCCGCAGGGTCGTCCAAAATCGCCTGATGATACCCACTGCGAAGGTCACGCTAACTGAACACAGCCAGATACTCACCGACTCAAGGTAAGGAATATGAATCCTTCTTTGTCTTCTCAATTGGGAGTAAATCAATACAAAAAATCATACTGCCAGCATTTTCGCCGTACAAGCATTGCATTGGACGCTCACTCAATGACGGTATGTTCAATGGTCTCTAAATGGAGCATTTGCTCTACCTGTTCGTGAACAGCCGTGCGATGTTAAAAGGGTTGTCGCCTAATCAACTTACGCACACGAATGCACTTTCCTGCATCAATCCGAAGCCTACCAACGGAGGGTTACCTAAATGTCTCTGTCATCCACGGAGAACATATCTTTGTACTCCCGTAGAAGTCCTCGCAGTCTTTCTTAGCTTAATTCGACAATAATTCATCAGCGATATCCTTCACCAGCGCATCAGTGACGTAAACGTCTCCATCAGTCTCGGCGTCTGCTATCAGTCCGTCACCAAAGTCCGCTTGGACGGGGTGCAGCCGACCCTTCTCTAATTTAATCGTCCACTCAGTCAGATTAATCACTCGCAGCCGAGTGGTACTAGCGTCCTCACCAACAAGAATTTTAGCGACATTGACTCCCGGCTGGATGTGCTTAGCCTGCATCATCCACGCATGCGCTGTCGTGGACAAAACGTCGTCTTCGCATTTACGTTCTACTGGTTCTTCGGCGGCACTACACCTTCTTCTGCGACGATTTCTCGTCTACGTCATAAGGACTCAATGCCCTTTACTAGGTAAATCTTCCTACACCTCACAAATAGCGCAACCGTACCTAAATCCAAGCGGCAGCGATATTGCCTCCGCTAGTCTATCCCTAGCATTAGTTCTACGATCTCATCAGATACTAGGCAGGTTATAGATATTGCGAACCCGCGCCATATTTTCGGGGGAACAGTTTTCTCCCCAAGGACCCTAATCTCAGTCCCACTAGCAGTCATCAAAAATCTAGTACAGGTAGTTCGCAGCTTGAACGCTCGACGGCAGAAAACGGCACCAAGCACAACTTCGATCCCGTGTTGATCAGACTGAGATGACTCATCCCTTCTATAGTTCTTCGTATGAAGATGGCATTGTTGCTAGCTCGGTTGGACACCCGAGGATGTGTCGTATGGTTGACGGCGACTTCTTCATCAGGATCTGGCACTCCGGGTCCAGCAGTGATGGTGTCGTTTGTGCGATGAGCATTTCGTCTGCCATGCCGACAGATCTGAGCGATGTTACCAGGATGGCCGTAATCGTGCAAGCTTAAGGCCTGTTCCTGGTTTGGTGGGTCGCGACGGCGGGCCTGGTACACCCCCCCGGGCGTCTCGCGACGTGGCATTCTGCAGTTGGTCGAAGTGCAGGTCGATTCGCGCTTCCATCTTCCGCTTCCAACTCCGTTGTTCTTCTCGCTGAATCTATCCAAATGCGACTGGAGTTGGTTGTTAACTTTGGCCTTCCACTGGGCAGCCTTCGGCGATCATCTGATCCAACGTTCTCTGCCAGGCTTAGAGGCGTAGAGCGGTGCGGTACGCTTCGTCAAAATGTTTCTGCTCCCGTTGCCGAACCTTTAGGGGCAATTTCCCGATCTCGGATAGTTCCCGGGAATGTGACTCTTTCGACTATCTCGGTAGTCTTGTTTGACGGAACTGGGCATGCCAGTACAACCAAATCTCTTAATGTCGTGGAATTTACTCAAAGTCTCGTCCGTTCGTGGACTTCTGTAATACAGCTGTGCTATGAAGGTCTCAGCATGCCCCTCAGTGCCATACCGTTGTCGTAGGCGCCCAACAAGTTCGTCGTAGGTAACATTTTAATGCGCTCCAAATTCCCACGAGAGTTTTGTCGCCCCTTTCCCAAAGCACTTCGCCGAATGTCATCCATTGCGCAGTCTTCAAATTGTCACAAGAAAGATTCCAACGAACCCGTTTCGTAGAATTTCTCTGGCATCATCGGCGCCTTCCGGTACCCGAGGACGACGCCGGCAATTCTCCAACAGTTTCTAATCGACGAGAGGTTCTTCACTCTCAGCCAGATCGTTCATCGCCAGCAATCGAGGCCCGTCAAAGTTAATAGATTCGAGCAGACGACCCAAATCAAATTTCGCCATCTTCTTGTTCCTATGCGTGATCGGAGTCGAACTGCTCGACGCTGGCCTCCATGGCTCACCTACGTCCAGCAGCGCGAGTAAGAAACGGTAGGTTCCTCGCTCGTCATGTCGGCACTTCTGTCGATTCTCAGTTGAAAGCAGGAAAATCGCGACCCCACTTCTGGTGCCAAGTTGTCGCACACAGGGGTCAGTCAAATCTTCTCTAGGGGCCATTGCTTCAAATCTACAAGGAAGTGAGTATCCAATGCCCGGGCGTCTTAGATGTCTGGTGAGTTCGTCCCCCGTGGTCTGCCATTAGGCTTTACAGTGAAACGAGTCAACGAAGTTAAGTTCTTTGTTCTCCACACCGACACGGTCACGTGTAAACACAACGGTGCTTATGACAAGTTTCTCAACCAAACCTAGACTGCAACCCCACACTACTACCTATAGGTACTGACGAAAGTTCTATGCTACACATTTCTCAACAGCATCTTTAACTATCTCTCGTTGTAGTTTGGCAACCTTTTGGCCTCGGCATTCGTCTCTCTTCTCCGTCTCCCTATATACCCTTAAGCGGTACGACACTCTGTCCAGTTATAGAAACCTGACCTAATGGTTTTAGGCACATCATCACCATCATCTCTGCAAGGTTCGCTATCAATTTCTTACAGTGGAACCGTTTAAGTACATGATTTCAACGCGGTGTCGATCTTAAATTGGCACCGCCCAAAATACGTGGGACAGGGAGGCAACTCGGTGTTAATTTAATAAAGCACCTCTGGACAAAGGCAGCGGAATTGCCAGATGCAACTATCATACTGGGCCGCACTGAGTTACCTTTCACAGAATTTTCGGGGGCCAAAACTACTTCTCAGTATTTTAGTTTGTACTTTCAAAATACTTTTGAAAAGCATTTTGCCCATAACTGACGTCTGATTAGTTGTTCTTCAAGCGGAGCTATGGAAACTGTTGATCACAATTAGAACATGTTCGTTTGCTCTGCGTAATCTGTGTTGGCGATGCCGTATCCATTTGCATCAGAATCACAGTTTCTGACCATCGTAATATTTCTCAACGTTTATCGTCCTTCTCAGTCTTAAAAAAGTATCTCTGCGACCGAATCACACAATGCGTCGAAATTTAAGACGATGTTTTCATTTTCTCTCCTTCATCTGGTAACCTACACTCAACCTTTTTCTTATCATTATATTATATTTTTATGTACGACATCAAAACTCAACAACCGCTTTAAGAGGTCATGGTTAGATGCGAATTCATTAATTTCATTCACAATATTTAACTTCTGTTCCAGTGCACCTTTTGTACAAATTCCTGACCTGGCCTTCAAAAGTTTTGTTTCTCGTAGAATTATAATTTCTTTCCGATCTGGGATCTTTAGAATTTCTTCAACATTCGCCGTCTTTCAATTAATTGTCGTTTCGTCCATCGCATTTATTGTTTGTTTGATGTTCCATATTTCAAATCATCGCCATTTTATCTGAGCTGTTGCCTTTTCTGACTGATAGTTCGCTTGCTAGCTCGTCTTCTTGTTGATACCTGAATTGACCTTAGTCTGAATGCCTAACGACTAATAATAGTCGTTCCAAATAATGTCTGTTTTGTTTATAATTCTGAGTGTATATTTGCCTGAAGGGACAATGAATTGGCGCTGCAGCAAAGCGTATCCTCTGGGAACGAATCAGCCGAAGAATACAGAGAACAGGCCCTCGCATACGCGGCTGAAGAAAGAGAGGCTGAAGAAAGAGCGGCTGAAGAAAGAGCGGCTGAAGAAAGAGCGGCTCAAGAAAGAGACTCACGATTCCAAAGGGCAGAAAAGAAGTCTGTCGAATGCAAATTGGTTCCATTCAAGAGCTTTGCAAAGGTGTACACAGAGAAGAGTTGTGATGATTTATGCGGTAATTCGGACGATCGATTCTCCTGCTGGAAACCTTCGCAAAACCTCACAGCTGGCTGGTGCACAGAAACGGACGAAAGCTGCACCACTGAGAACAATGAAAAGGTAGGCAACCAAGCGACTCAAGATAACGACGACGCTACTCCCCCTCCTCCTCCTCCTCCTCCTCTTCATCCTCCTCCCTCCTCCTCCTCCTCCTTCTCGTCCTCGTCCTCCTCCTTCCTCCTCCTCCTCCTCCTCCTCCTCCTCCTCCTCCTCCTCCTCCTCCTCCTCCTCCTCCTCCTCCTCCTCCTCCTCCTCCTCCTCCTCCTCTGATGCAGGGCCTAATGTAATGGTAATGATGATCATAGAATTATGATATGGAGAGGGGATGTAGCATCATAATCAGCAGGGATGGGCAAATTACTCTGAAAAATGAATGTAATTGAATTACAAATTACAAATTACTTTGGGATATGAAATGTAATTTCAAATTACAAAATACATGGGAAATGTAATTGAATTACAAATTAACAAATTACAAATTGCGCAATTTAAAGTAATTTCAATTACGTAATTTCAATTACTGCCCATCCCTGATAATCAGCCATACAGCTAACAATAAACTTATCGTCTATCTTGACGATTCAGAATATTCTGTTTATGCAAAGTTTTTTGGGGGGCCCGATAGCGCATTGGATAACATCTGGCGTAGAGAGCGAGAGGTACCGAGTTCGAGCCCCCGTTGGGCGGATATGCTTTGTAGGCTGCTATTAGCGCCGTATATTGCAGGCTGTCTGTTCTGTCAGTAGTTAAGATTTATGTCTTCTGTCATTTGTGTTCTTGTGAATTGTTTCAATTGCATAATTGTATACTGTAACCGGTTGCGGTTTGTCAACCGGATTGTTTGAATAAACGAAAATATTATTATTATTTTTGTTCATATTACCTGGTATTTTCGTTTTCAAACCTAGTATTCTTGTGAGATATTCTATTTGCTTTTAAATTTCCATATTATCAATTTTCGAGTTTCCCGTCTGCTTTTTTCGTGTCAGTGTTGCCTGTTGTCTTTTCTGTTGCATGATTTTCAAGTTTTGTGTTTTTACTTGCAAAGTGAATGCGTTTCTTTGGTTTTCAGAGGTCCTCTTCCGGTTGCTTCGATGACTGCGACGCTCTTCCACTCTTCCACGTCGAGTGTCCGATCCACTGCTTCGGGTCAGAGAAACCAGACGAGGCATGTACCAATCAATGCCGGACCAGAGGAGGAGATGAATGTCGGACCAGAGGAAGAGATGAATGTCGGACCAGAGGAGGAGATGAATGTCGGACCAGAGGAGAATGTGATGGTTGCGTGCGTCCTGACCGTGAGGTGCCAATGCAGCAGAGCTTCACCTGTAATGATTGCAATGATGACGATGCCGAATTCGCCTACAGCTCTTTCAATTCCAACGCCTATGACCAGAATTCCAGCGCCTTTGGCCAGAATGCCAGCGCCTATGACCAGAATTCTAGAGCCTATGACCAGGATTCCAGCTCCTATGACCAGAACAAGGATAGCTACGACTGTTGTTTCTAATGACAACTGCACGACAATATAGTGAGACGATTGATGGATAACAGTACAATAATACAACAAAAATGAATCGGGGTTAAAAACACATAATAATTATATGCACGCAATGAGATGAGGCTTAAGCTTCTGTCAACAGGCAACGGTTGAAACACCAAAACCAGCATCACTCGAACTCTTTCTGGTTCCGAGAAATAAAGATACGCATATCCCATAACTACGAAATGGAAAATAAAAAAAACAACATTAGTTTATATCTACAACTATAACACAGTGAAATAAAGATGACTTTAATTGACAATGCAGGTCTATATAAAACAAACTGTTTGACTTACTGGAAATACTACAGTCAGACATTTAATGAATCTTCTAAGCTTCAGATTCTACTGTTGATGTCGAAGTACACAACCATCATATAAACTTATCATTTAGGCCTACTTGGAAAGGTAATAAGATCATGAATAATAACCAGAGAAGTTTGAACATGGAGGTTTCTGACTATCAACTGTTATCATTATAATTATAATTATTATGATCACTATTGTTAATTAGCAACCTCTATGGCGCTTGTACCTATTGCATAAGACCTCAACCCAGGGCGCTCGAAATCTAAGCTGTAATCTCGTCAACATGCAGAAGCTTTTTGGAATGAACAGTCCAAAAACAGAAAGACAGCCTATGGCGGAAAAACAAATTTAAAAAGATCTCTTAAATAGAGAACAAATTGACACAAATTGACAAAGCAGAACGAACAGATGCTGCGATGGAATTCCAAAATCTAGATCCAGCAACTGAGCTCGTACACCAATCACAGTTCTTGTTTTAGGCATGACCAAAGGAGGGTAGTCAGATGACCTTGTTGATTGTGATAGTACCGATGAACAAGGGGTGTTTTAAATACTGTGGTTGGCTAAAGTTAAATGTTTTATAAACCATAAGCCAAAATTTAAGGAGATTTTTTACTCAATACAGTGAATAGGTAGATAATGCTATGCTTTTATCACAGCGATTGTGAGCTTGGTGTATTACTTATGACTTTAACTAAATAATTCTGAATTCTCTGGAGATTCTGCAAATTTGACTTGGTAATAGTAATACTAATTAGAAGAGAGTTACAAGTAATCTAAGTGACTGAAGTAATCCAAGGACTGAAGACCAGTGATGGCACCAAACAATTTTTTAAAAGTTAAACTTTAACTATTTTTTTCAACTAAAATAAAATAGTTTAACTAAAGTTGGCAACTGATTTTGTAAATAAGTTAACTAAACAAAATTAGTTAGTTCAACTTTTTCCAACTTAAAAAAACCTTTTTCACAAACATTTTCACAATAACAGAGGTTAAGTGAACTGCTGTAATAATGCACAGCGTCCATGACAATAATCATTTTCTTTTGGGTCCTCTATTCCGGGAGTCCACTATTCCGGACTATAGGCCTAATGACTAGTGAATAGATAACGATGATCAGATGACCGAAAAACCGTAGTGTCTAAATTATGCTATAACGTCAATTGAAAATGGAAACCGGATTAATAAAAATAATTAATGGCCAAAGTGGAAGTTGGATTGGTGAAACTAATTATTTGTTTAAGTAGAAGCTGGATTGATGAAAATAATGTTTCCGTAAATAGAAGCTGGATTGATGAAAGAAAGTTTCTGCTTCAATAGAAGCTGGATCGATGAATATTTGGCTTATTAAAGTAGAAGTGGGATTGACGGGAAAGATTCTAGCATAAATAGAAGTTGGATTGATGAAAAATTCTTGGTTAAATAGAAGTTGAAATGATTACAATAATTCTTGCTTTAACAGAAGTTCGATTGATGATTTTTTTCTCACTTAAATGGAAGAAGGATTGATGACAGTTATGAAGGACATTGGTAGACTGCTTACTTACCAACGTCAAGTACGGCGATGAAGACATTGAAAGGGGTAAATGATATATGAAGTTTTTATTCTGGCCTATATTCCCTCTTTTAGATGATACATGTCATGTGGCAAAATGGAAAAAGTATATCCCATTTTACGCCTTATGGTGGGGCATAATTGGGTTTTTGGACACCATAGTAGGATAGCATTATCTCCAGTTTCGGTGATGCTTAAGTGAATTAATCTATCTATGCTGTACATTAGGTCTGCTGGCATAATCCGAGTGCAAGACAACCCTGAATTTTTATTAACTATATGGCATAAATTTCAAAATTCCTTCAGTATCCCATTATGCTCCGGTCTCCCCTAATTTTGATTATGCATCATGTCTAGAAGCGATTTTCAATTTTGCATAAGAATATAATTTGTTTGATGGATTTTAAAGCACGAAATAGAATTTCCCTTTAAAATTCAGACCTCATCTTTGACATTAATCATTTACGCTTTATATATATATTGTTTTGTCTCTTGCTTTGTTTATAGCAGTTTTCCTTAGAGCGGAATAATAGCTGTAGGCGCCAATGTATCGATAGCAGCTGTTACACATAAGCACATCAGAGAGGCAGCCTTTCAAACTTATAAGTTATGTTTATAGCAGCATTCACGGCTATGTGTTTGACGTTTGAATCACTTTATTATGTAATTGGCCTTAGGCAGAAATACAATTTATAACCCTATGCGTGCATAAACGCATTCAGCGCCACTATTTACTAGGTAATGTCAGCGTACACAGCGGGTGCCTTTACTGATATTGCAGCTAAAAATTGTCAGGTCCCATTGGCTGCGCCCCTTCTCAAAATAGCGACGAACCGCATAAATGTGTGTCTCATACGACAGGATCACATCGGATTAGATTGAGCAACGAAGAATTAACCAGGGTCTTTGCAGTCAATCACGCACCGCAGAAGTCCGAACACACGAGAATCATCTGAGAAATTCTGCAGATGACAAACTAATCCATCGAAATGAACAAGAAAAGTTATATTTTTCAAGTCGCCTGCAGGCAATTTTTAGGTGAATTGATTAATCACGGTCATTGTAACGTCTGAATATTTTATTTATAACAATTCTGCATGCGATGATAAATGAATTAAGTAATACGTGTTGTCGATAGCGATATTTGCGTCGATGGCTTTCGTACAGATCACGACGTTGTTGGAGTTCAATTGCAGGTCATCAGGTTCATCTTGTGATCCCTCCCTTATGCTTGAAAGATGGAGCTGCCTCTCTTTCTATGCCCTACATACTAATGACGAAGAGAATAATTATGATCGATGATGCGCGTTTGAAAGAAAATCGCCCTCTATTCATTATGAAGCAAACCCAACGCAAATAGGCATAATTAGACATCAATTTCTTTTAATTTGATCTACTCACTTGCAAAAAATAGATTTCGACAGCAAGTTAATGACGAAATAATGCATTAAGTCGAACGGCAAAGTGTCTACCACACTCTGTGACTTGATAAACTATAACGTTGATGAATGAATATTCAGACATCAGGTTTTAAAAATCGAATAATATCTGCATAATTGAAAAACATTTAATGGTATACGGTGTATAGTCACGACAGACCGCTAGGTACAAATTAGGTATCAGGAAGAAAAATAGTTAGTTTGCGAATATGGTCGCGTACAGCATTTGAGGATTCGGAACTGACGATTACGCTAAAGTTTGGAACGCCTTTGTTATAAAATCTTTGCCGTAACCAGTAGGTATCATATTGTGTTAAACGTGGTGTATACAAACTGTCTTTGTAAATGCTTTTGATCCTAGTGACTCTTTAACACAGCATAAGCATTTTCTCTCCTCTCGATCAGGCATTACAAAACAAGTCTCACCTCTTAAAAGAAGTTCTATCCTGATCCATTCAAACCGCCGCCGCCACCTTTCTATTTTCTCAGCCTAAGCAAAAGCCACTGCCTGCAAAAGCTCCAATGCCTCCTTATCTATGGTTTCCTGACCAGCGCCGATTGTTGTTCACACAATGTCTCTAGTTAACTCCTCTGGCTGATGCACTACACTTAGCTTTAAGTTGCGTTTTAAACAATTCGATTTTACAATTCTGAATACGATCGAATAATTCAGTTATTCGATAGGGCCTACTCATTTAGTTAGCCATCTAAACTTACAGCGTCGATATGTCCGAGACTCCGAGTCAATGGTGACCTTCGTTTAACCCTTTCGAGGAAAAGAGCGAGGCCACACCTACACTCCTACAGCTTAATCTGTTAGGCATGCATCATGATACTCAGTATCGAAGACCGCGCGCACGTCCAAGAAGGTCCTGGACACAACTTACGTTGGTACCTAATGCTACTGTTTCATGAGAGGAACAGTTGTGCGTCAACATCTTGTTTAGGATCGCACGGAGTCTCCGCTCAGCAGGATCGAACCTAGAATCTTTCGATTACATGTCAAGCGAGCTATCATTTAGACAGCTGTATCGGATAGATAGCCCACACTGCAATATTGACAAGAAAACTATACCCATAATTGTGACGCATATGTCGGCTGATGAACATTTAAATTTGGCAAAAGGCTCAATATTTTTCAAACAAGTTAAATAGTTTATTTTTTGCCAAAATGCTGACAGAAATTATAATCCTTAAACCACAGTTTGAAAAAATTATCAAGATTATGAGAGTTTAGAACAAAAGGCGATAGTTATCCTTAAAATTGACAAAAGCTCAATGTTTCGCCTGGTTCTGTTTCATGGTTATTATAACAGGAAAATAACAGCTGTAAAGGGACAAGTTTTTTTAATTTGAGAATAGGCTTAAATGCCATTTATGCAAACTTCGCGCCTTGAACACGATGAAGAATTGAAACGATATTATAGTTATGTATATTCTTGATTACTAATTCCAAATGACAAACCGCAGTAAGATTACATGTTATAGTAGTGACAGATGATAAAACGTTAAACAATAGTCGAATGAATGAAAACTTGTGGCCATGCTAGCCATCTGTCCTACTGCTCATTTTACAGTCGCCACATAGGGAATTGAAAGCTGAGTCAACCATTACGGGGTAGCAGGGATCTATCCCGCTTCCTGCTTGCTCCGCTCTTAACGCCAGAGTTCTACCATTGTTCCACCACCCACCCACTCAACCTGCTATTATCTGCAGCATGGTGCAATCGTTGACTGAAAAACACAACCAATGTTGTAGCACAATTCAAAAAGGAAATGTTTCGCAAGGAGATCGTGTTAAAGTCAAACGTGCGTAATATATAGGCCCTATTATATTACTCAATGGAAACAACTACATAGTCCTATGTCCGACAAAATGTTCAAGTATTTATCACATGGCCGAATTTCAAGCGTGATAATTTAATTTCATCGCCTTTGCAAATGGAATGACTCGAATGAGGATACTTAAAGAACGTATACAGGCCTACGCCTACGCCAACATCTTTTGAGACCTTACTGCTCTGCAGAGTAAGATATTAAAGAGCCAGCGTTTAAGTTTGCTTCTGTCATTTGTCTCGTGTTTCGCCTATATATATATATAATATATATATATATATATTCGTTTAATGTGAATCAGGTTGACAAGCCGCAACCGGTTGACATTTATTCAAAATGAGACGTTTTTGTAAGGGTTACAATAATCTGAAAAATAGGCTGAAGAACAGACACAAAATCATTATTTTCCTCGGAAACTAATTCCCGGAATTAAATGCAAATGTGGATTTCAATGGAATTAGGATATTAAATTTGGATGTCGGCCATGATTCAAGTATCGGCCAGTAGAAAACGTGTGAGACATCTCAAGGAGTAGGCCTATGCGAAGATCCATTTAAAATGGACAACGATGTATTTCAACTTTGTAGATTCCTCAGTCGACGATTTCGCCATGCTACAGAAATTGGCATCGTTGAATTTTCTGACCTTGGCAGTTGTATGTTTGGCAACAGAAGCCCAGGTTGTTCAGAAAGGTAGGCCCTATGTATTTTTACTCTGTGCAGCATTTAAGGTAGGCCTATTTTCTTTGAAGATGATTATAATGGAAGCATAAACAACTGGCTGAACAAAATAACGACTAACTGGCGAAAACTCGGTTAAGTATCCAGAGTAAGATCTGTTTAGCTACGGCAGTTATGGTTTATTAATGGTTTTTAAATAATACTAGTGCTATATAATTAATCACGAACCCTCATTCAATATAATATCACCGGTGACAATACAGCAAATTGTCATGCATAAAATCCATCCATTATGCAGCTGCTTTAGTACTAGACAATACAATAAATACTTGTAATGTTTCGTATGTATAAAGCATAAGTGAGAAGTACAATGTGTGTCATGGATCTAACAAGGCCTAGATACAGAGTTTTACGGAGAAATCGCTCTTAGTTCGTAGTATGTAAGTATGTCTCTGGTTCTTTGTATAGCGCCTGACAAGGACACTTAATGTGGCAAACTGACAGATCTGAAATGGTGAATCTTAGGATGGTTTGAAAATGTTTCCTGAGCTGTCTGTAACTAAATAGTTAGTAAGTTAATGGTGGACTGTTCCAGGAGGATTATCTAAAGATGCATAAGAAACGACGTCTTACGGATGCGTTGGACTAACAGGTCTTCACGGATCGCTGAACGTAATGACTTCGACTAGGCTGGCTGGAATGCACAGCTCAGTGGTATTGTCAGGTGCGGCACCGATTATCAAAGCTCGTCCCATAAGGAGAATTTTAAAGGTGATCCTGTTTTCGACTGGAAGCCAGTGCAGCATGCCTCGCATATGACTCGAAACACGCGTCAATTCTGGCACAGCAGTTGAGCTACTGTATCCGGAATTTCAGCAGGGCGGCAAGGACAGCGTTGCAATAGTCTAGGCGCGTCAGAATTTAGGAGTGAACGAGAGTCTTGTTCTCAGCGACATGAATTCGGGTCAAGTCTGAGCGGATTTGTAGACAGCTATTTAGATAACTGAATGTATTGGATTGCATCCTTAAGGCTAGAACAGCTGCTCTTGGGCCTCAATTTCAAATGCGTATAAACTGAGATGGTAAATTGTTTTAAAGATCTTTTTATACCTGCCTTGCCTGGTGTCAAACAAGCGCCAGTATTTTCATCGCCTCGACCTACTGAAGAACTTTATCAACGTATAGCCTATACTCGTATCGAGGAATCGCCACACTAACACAACGGGTCTGAATGGCGCTTATAAGGGCAGCACCGCAGCTGGTTGCTAAAAAGTGTAAGCAACATGCTTAACAATACTGCGCTTATGCATCGGTTGACCCTTTGCTCTGGATTGGTCTTTCCCCTACGACTCGCTCTATGATCTTAACTGGGAGAACTTCTGTCTCTTAAGACTTTTCTTTTCTCGCACTGGAAGCGCCTCTGATTAGGACGTACTGTGAGAGGCGCGTTAGAAATCCGTAAATACAATACAATACAATAACAGATGTATAGATCAGTCATTAGACTTTAGTCATATTTCGATGAACTGTACAGTGTAATGTGTCATTGCATTTGCATATAGGTGGAGCATGTCCTTCGAATTGGATCTGGCAAACCTCAAATCCCTCCGTGTGCTACTACATTAGCACCGAACGCCTTGCTTTTCACGCTGCTGATAAAAGTTGCAAAGACAAATCTTCCTCACTCGCATCCGCTTCATCTTCGGAAGAACATACATTCATATCCAGTGAACTGATTGCACTGAAGAGGTAAATTCCTAATGACGTCATTCCATTGCTTTGGGCGTAACAGTGCGCACGGTGATTTTCAATCATGCTGTGATGCTATGAATTTATGCAACACAAAATTATTTAAGAGTTCGACATTGGTCGAATGCTTTTTAAATAGTTTGTCTCGAGAGTACATTCGTTGTTCACTCTTTTGCACTTGTAGTCGGTTCTATTTCTTAGGCAACATGGTTTCATGAGTAATCACTAATCACTCCGAAGTTTTCTTTCGTCCTCGTTCACTTTCTATATTTGATCCCATTTCATATGGAAACTCTTCTCCATTTGCATCACTGAGCACATTCCCAAATTAAAAATCATATGCCAGCCCTGTGACCATTCTGAGATCCTTTCGTAGTATCTCTGCTTTTTCTTCACCACCCACTGCTCTACATAGGTGGCACCATCTAGATTTAACCCCATTATTTGTGTGTTAATAAATATTATGAACAGGTTGCGTGTAGCACTCCAATTTACATGCTTCTTCTAATTAACCCTAATTACTTCTATAGCGTCGTTATCAAAATGCACAATTGTGCATTGTCGATTGTCCATTGTCGTTTCAAGTGAAAGCCATAGTCGCGTTCAAAGTCCAATAGGAAAGTGAGGTGAAACTCTCATAGGTTGGAGAAACCAGAAGTTACGCTGTAGAGGGAAAGAAGACGACACAGATGAGTTCTAGGTTTAGGCCTATACTTCACTCAGATTATTTTTCTCCTATGTTCATGACTTCATCGTTTATTATCTGGCCATGGGCGTCCGCAGGAATTTTTCTAAGGGGACGCAAATTTTTAAATAGTTGTCGCAGGGAGTAATAATAATAATAAGACGATTTGTATAGCGCCGTAGCTCAGCCGAGGCCGAAGGAAAGGGCGCTGTACATGAGTAGGCTGTCGAAAGCAACAGATCACTCCACCTTCGACACTCGCTCCCTCGGCACTGGCGCGGATCCCAACATGAGAAAAAATTCATAGACATTCATTGCCAAAACTATTATGATAATTAAATTTTATATGACTGAAATCTGACCTTATTCTTGAAATAACAATTGCAATCGTCTGGGTTCTTGTCCAAACTGATTTATCACTCTAGCCTATCTATGAATCTGTCTTTGTTGTCTGAAATTTATGTTCCGTTCACTACCAAGTTTCTTCGACCCTCAACGCAGTCGACCTTCACAGTTTCTACGAAATTGTCCTACTCAGAAGTGTTCACCTTCTCCGTTCCTGTGATAATATCCGACTGACTCACAAAGCGTAGTAGTAGAAATTTCAGTTTACGACCCGTGCGACAACAAAGATCAATAGATTCGCATTCCTCCTTCATCCAGGCTTGGGACTGGTTCCGAAGCTAGCGGGGTATGTTTAAAAAGTCTGGCAGAACGTTAGATGGCATCTAACTTTCTAAGCCTAAGGTATGAAGCTGATTACTTAGTCGCTCCAGCCAGTGTCAATTAGCCTATTATATGTTTATATAGCCTATACATTTTATATATAAAAGGGTACATATATCATACACACATATACAACGTCCTGACTACGATCGAGGTTCACCAGCCGGAACTGTTATCTCGCAAGCGATCGGTTAAAACAACACAAGGAATCAGTGTTGTACAGTAACGAAGTAAAAGTAACGCGTTACTGTACCTAAGTAAAAGTTTCAGTACTTTTACGTGTAACGAAGTATCACAAAACGAAAATACTTTTACTTTTAACGAAGTAACATTTAACCCATTATTTAGTACTTTTACTTCGTTACAATTTGCGTAATATTCATTACAATGTTCGTTACCAAAAATTGCGAGAATGCATGTTCAGCAGGTGAGCCTGGCCTATTTTGAAAGAGCTATTTATTATATTGAACATTCTACCTCCTGCCACTGCAGCATTCAAGACGATCAAGACGACTTGAGAGAATCTGGAAAAGAACGCGCTCTCCAGCTGATCGGGCCTCGTGGGTCCGCTTCGTTAGAGAGATGCATACCTCGTACCGCGCCAGAGAACGTGTATACTGGGAGACCATCATCACTCGCCAGTCGAAGGAGCCGAAGAGGCTCTGGACCACTTTCAACGGCCTCCTTGGCCGTCAGAAGGGTGGTCGACAGTCGGAGTCTCGTCCGCCGTTCTCTGCAGAGGTATTCTTGGAACGATTCTCTGCCAAGATTTCGTCTATTCGGAGTTCCACCGCCGATTCTTCTCCACCTACGTTTTCTACCACGGAGCATCGGCTTTCTGCACTCCAGGAGATCTCGAGCGAGGAGCTACGTCGGCTCATTCTCTGCCGCCAAGACGTGCGAGCTGGATCCTGCACCAACATTTCTTGTTCATGAACTTATAGACGATCTCCTTCCCTTCCTCACTATTCTGTGCAACTGTTCGATCCGTGAGGCGTGCTTACCCGTCTCACAGAAACGCTCCGTTCTCCTACCAGTTTTGAAGCGCGATGGTCTGGATCAAAGTGATCCAGCAAACTATCGCCCCATTGCTAACGTTACTTTTCTGTCTAAAATACTGGAACGCATTGTTGCTAACCAGCTGTGGGCATATCTGGATATGAATTGATTCCGTCGCAGGCAGTCGGGTTTCCGTCGGAATCACTCCACGGAGACTTTCCTGCTTCGACTTTTATCAGACTTCTATAGCGCAATTGACCGTGGTCAGGTTACTCTTCTTGCTCTCTTTGACGTAAGCTCTGCCTTTGACTCTGTGGACCACTCCATTCTCTTACAGCGCCTCTCTACTTCCTTTGGCTTGGTGGACCAGCCTCTGGATTGGCTTACATCTTTCTTAACTGACCGCTAAAATTGTGTAGTCCTTGGTTCGTCCAGGTCTCTTTGGGTCCCTGCTCCTTTTGGGGTGCCCCAGGGTTCTGTCCTGGGCCCACTGCTATACCTTCTTTATACTGCTGATGTCTGCCCCTTGCTGGCATCTCAGAGGCTTCTGCACCAACTATTTGCCGATGATGTGCAAGCCTACATCCACACCCATTCTGCGGATGCGGTGGCTACTGTAAGCCAGATGTGTCTGACTATGGATGTCCTCTCTTCTTGGATGGCCTCCAATCGGCTACTCTTAAATCCCTCTAAAACACAACTTATTTGGTTGGGTGGCCGTAGGCAACTTCAGGGTATCGACTTTTCCCAACTTACCTTGCTCTTTCCTCACATAACCTTTTCCGTCACAGTTCGTGATCTGGGACTTACTCTTGACTCTGAGCTTACTTTGTCTCAACATGTGAACCTGGTTGCACGAAGTTGTTATTATCAGCGTCGTCAGCTTCGAGTGGTCTCTCGCTCTCTCTCTCATGATGCGGTCGTGGTCCTTGTTCACGCCTTTGTTACCAGTCGAATTGACAACTGTTGCTCCCTACTTGCTGGCCTTCCTCTTGGGGTTCTGGGGCGACTAGATCGAGTTCTACGCTCGGCTGCTCGTCTCATTGGACGACTTCCTAAGTTCTCTCCTGTCTCTGCATACATACGTGATGTGTTGCACTGGCTGCCTATCTCTCAGCGGATCTCATACCGCACTGCTGCTGTGGTTTCTCGCTGCGTTCTTGGCTGTGCTCCATCTTACTTGCGTGATCTTTGCCGCCCAGTGTCTGACGTTGCAGCGCGTCGGGCACTTCGTTCTACGACGAGGGGTGAGCTCCTAGTTCCACGGGCACGCCTGGCTATTAAGCAGCGCCGTGCTTTTTCGGTTGTGGGACCTTCCACCTGGAATGACCTCCCGCTTAAGCTCCGCTCTTTACTTGTGAGCCAACCGGCAGGGTTCTACATGTACAAGTCCCTCAAGTCTTTTTCTTTAGTCGTGGCTGGGCCGGGAGCGCTTCTGAGTAGCTTCTTGAAGAGGCGCTATATAAATGCTCTGAATGAATGAATGAATTCGAATGCCTTTTTAACTCTTCAGGTTAACAATGAACCATAAACACCCACGATTGCATTTTCAGAATTTAGTCTTCTTGAAAGTTAACAAGTGGATCGAATTAGCCTATAGACACAAGACTCAGTACTTTTACTTTTTACTTTAAAAGTAATATTTCAAAGAATACTTTTTACTTTTACAAACGTATAATTTGCGACGAATACTTTTACTTTTACTTAAGTAAGAAAACTCCTGGTTACGTTTACTTTTATTTAAGTACATTTGCCCGATACTTTTAACAACACTACAAGGAATACGATACCAATTAGCCGCGATACAACTGAAGGCTTTTCGTCGTCTCGGGTTTGACAATATGAATTTCCATATTACCAACAGAGAACTTTATACGTTAATATTTTTAAAATACGTCTAAGCAAAGATATAGCCTAGGTTCCACTTGTAGAGCGTACCATATTTTAACGGTCGGTGCACTATCTTACTAATTAATCTTACGCTTTCTGTGTTAATTTTAAATAACTACCTAAAGAATTTAGTGTTTTCCGAGAATCACGTTGAAAATCGTGTTGTAATAATAATATACAAATAATCAAAATGTCTCTGCAAATATGCGCAAAATCCAGGGGCGCACATGCGCCCCCTTGCGCCCCCCTGCGGACGCCCATGTATCTGGCTGATAACCAGCTTAGAATCCATGTACTGTAAGTACCTGCTCTCTATTTCCGCATGTTTTGGTGTAGTCTTACATGAAGTAGCCTACTTCTTCATATCTGACTTCCTGTGGAGCGCCTTTTGAGAATCTCACATGGGCGAGAAGGCAAATGTCTTAACCGCTTCGAGGTAAACTACACTCAGAAGATATCCTTGATCTATACTTTCGGTGACCTCCCAATCTAACAGATTTTGTCAAACCTGAGAGACATCTGGTTCACTTCAATTTTCCTCTCTTGACAATTGAACTATGAGTGAATTTCTCCATTCCTGTTGAACCTGTCCAGTCTGCATTGATTTATTGAATCTCTTTCCTCTCCCAGTTCTTTTATAACTTTGTGATAAAGGATGTAATTAATCTACACCAAAACTTTTGTCTAATGTTAACCTTTCAGGTGTTCCACTACATGCACATTTTTCTTACTAAATACGATCTATGCCAATCCATTCATACCACTGCCTGAATGTTTTGTTCAGCTTAAGAGATGTTTTCTTGTTCTTCGGAGGTAAACATTGAACTTAGATATTCATTAGCAATTCAGCAGATTCCACATCACTCATAATTCACTTCGACATGTAACTGGGTGCGGTGTGCCACCCAGATTTGTCTCTGTTTCAAATAAACGAATATATATATATATATATATCACTCAACCGTTTCCTTCTTCCTATCTCAATGGTCTTACCCTCTAACTAATTCCTTTTATACCTGTATCTAGCATAGTGGTATAAACTCTTACTGGCCACGAAGGCAATGGAAAGTAATGCAAGGAATGATCATTCCTTGCAAAGCTTTCCATTGTCTTCCTGTTATCGACAGTTTTCTTAAACATTCACTTCTTCTTATCTAAGTGGTCTTACCGTTTAAATCATTGCTTTTCTGCTTATATCTACCAAAGTAGTATGAACTCTTGCTGTCCTTCTCAACAGTCCTTACTAACTTCTGTTTAAACCTTTCCATTGCCTTCTTGTTATCTACAGCTTTCTCTTTATTCTCGTCAATGATTCGTTGCGAAATGGACTTTTTAGAATCCACTTCATCTTTCTTTATTATAATACGTCGGAGTCCCCAGTTGTATCAACCAAAATGTTTTATGGCTTTGAAGCATAAGCTTTCACAATTTGTGCGAAACCTGTCTTACATTTTAATATCTAACTAATAATAAAAGTCTGCAACACTTTGCTTTCAGAAAAGGCTGTAATGCCAAAGAGGAATGTGTCAATTTTTGGATCGGACTGCAACTCTTGAGTTCGAAGTCCAATTGGACGCATGTTGATGGATCACAGATTTCCACTAAAACCAGTTTTTGGGATAAAGGCTACCCATCAGGAAAAGGTAACTGTGGCTTAATGCATGTGCAGGACAGCGATCAGGAGGTGATCGCATACTGGAGGGACGAAAACTGTGACGAACCACAGGCATACATATGCAAGCAAGGTAAGTGTTTGTCGTTGGACATTCCAAATATGTTTAATGATTCTGTAGTACAGTGTAGTAGGGGCCCATAAATGACAACACAGGAGGATGTAGACACATTAAGGGAATCTACCTTAGATAACTTCACATTTAACTATGAAACGGATCGGCAGAAGAAGATGCAGATTGTGCAGACAGTGAAAGAGAGAGGTATGAGAATCGTTGCATTGGCTGGAATCTAAACTTTTGAAAGTCTACTAACTTATGTTGTTTGTAAATTCTGACGTCCTCGTGGAAGACCATGGATAGGTAATTCAGTTTCCATACACATAAAGAGTTCGTTGAGATAAGCAGGTCGTGCGCTAAACCAGTTGACTTCTCTCACTTTCTAGAGGACCAGTTAGCTGCACACAATTTTTCATGATCTTAAATGTATAAGCACAATTAAATATACCCTTTTGATCTGAATTACTATTTTAAAAACTAGCCTTGGACGAGTATTATGTCAAACAACAGAAGTTTCACCCACATTAGGAAGTCTGCGACCCCAACAGCGGCCCCAGAAGATACTCGTATATAGGCTAGAGATGCATCACAGTTTGAGACCCAGCCAAGCAGTCTCCCACGAGGCTGGGATCAAACCATTGACACAAATATGGTTATGGTCAAAATAGTGAAAGAGAAGATTATTGCATTTTTATTTCATAGGGCAGTTCCAAGCGGTGGAGCTGAAGGGACCAGAGGGTCTGCAACAAGCGCGGGAATAGTACAGGATACACGGTTCAAGGTTGTGGTGATTTCAAAGCGCCAAGTTTCTCCACGAACTCTGCTCGGGCTTTTTTGTGACCTGTTTCATTAGCTATCCTTTATCTCTTCGTTAATGATATGCTCTTAAGCTGATTTGCTCCGGATATCATTGTGGGATATTTTTCAATTTCTTCAAGAGTTAACTTAAATTCATCTTCACTTAAAATATCGTTCACGAGCGCCTTCGAAACATGGCTGTGAATGGTGTTGAGCTTGTTGCTAGCCAGGACGCGTATGGCCTCGTGTTTTTCCGCTTTTACCGAACACCTTCGGTTGTTGGCGACTCCCGCGACATCGAGCAAACTGGCCAACACCATACATCCCTCAAGAATTAATTCTGGCCCTAGCCCAACTCCAGTTGCCAGCAAGGCAGCTCCTCTAGCACTTACTCCAAGTCCAAAAAAGTGCACAAGTAGCGGACGCACAATCAACGACATTTACAGTTCGTCGATACTTTTGTACAGGCAGCTGCGACTCTCCACTTCCGATCGGAGGTAAACTTTGAGCTAACCTATTTCTGCACACAAAATGTCTGTGGTGGCGTCTCAGCCGGTCGCTAGATTTGGATATAATGACATAGTTGTCATAATTCTTCTAATAGTGGGGTTATGTGTAACTCGACCAATGGAGTGGTATCAGCGCCTCCTATTTTTAGCCTCGACTCGCAAAACCCGTTTGACTTGGAATGTGTATAACCCTAGTCGCATCAAACTGTGAGCTGAAAATTTCAACTATCCAATCAATGATGCGAACTGAGGTATCACGGCTGCTAATTGCGCCTAACAAAGTTAACTCCCAGAACCAACAGTCTAGGAAACCATCTCAGCGGTTGTCTGTAAAGTGATGCAAGGGTACCTCGCAGCGGTTAATGGAAGAGTGTGCCGGCGTTCGTGCTCAGTGAACCGGTGGATGTGTAGATGTCGCGATGTAGTAGTCCTTACACACACAATCGACGTGTTGCTGGGGCACAGCGGCTAACATATCTGCGGCGGGTTTCGAATCCCCAATTGAAGGGTTCAGAGCAATAACCAGTTATGTCGACATACCACTTCTTTGCTAAAAAATATGCCAGCGTGTTTCGAATATAGTAGTCTATTTACCCTGCAAATTTTGTCCAGATCCGAATATTTTTGATAGTCATTTTTGAAAAACAAATATGTCAACATAACATTGAATTGTGCATCCGGCAGTATTCTACCATTACTCCATTGCAATATCCAGGTATGATAACAAAATTGTCGTTTTCTTGTAATCTTTGTATTAAAACCGGTGCAACAGACAGGTTATTTGACATACCCGGTTATTGTCACTTACTTGCTCTAAATTGGGCTATATCCGTGCTATAAAGAAAATAATGTATGTACTGTTACCTTCTTCTTGCATGATTTCCGTACTGTGTAATAGTGTGACTGTTTGGTGCAAGAATAAGGTATGTCGACTAACACCAGATGACATGGTTGGTGCGCAGCTGCTAGAAAACAAACTTCGTCTACATACCCTGTTACTGCACCCGTAATTATACTTATGGTAAGGTGTTGGTGTTGACAATAACCGGGTATGAAGCAAATTGTCGTGTAAAAAAACAATAAATGTTATCTTTTGCATTGCATCATGAAAAGTTTTCGTTAAAGACAACAATACTTACACGGTGCTTCAAACAGCTTGTCGATAAGTGGTCTAATAGCTAAGATACAACAGTTTGAAGTAGGCCTATCAGATCTTTGAAGCCATTTTCCCAAAACTCATAATTTCAGACATACCTGGTTATTGCTCTGAACCCTTCAATTGGTTAAACCAACAAAATTATCGAGGTCGTATTTATGCATATTTGTTTCTCCATTTTGTCTTAGTAATCCTCGCATTTTGTGGTGTGAGTCGGCCGTCGTGCAGTCTTATACCACTGAATAGCTGTCTATAAAATATGCGTAGATCTGGAAGTAGCGAATTCCTGTTAATATAGCAAGGTCCTTACACCTGTAGACTTTATATGCAGCGACAGAGTCGACGGGAAAGTCCTGCGATCTCTCAGGTGTGCTTAATCAGAAGTTTGAGGTGAGCAGGTCTGTAAATATAAGTGTATTACCATTCCGAACTTATCCTCCAGGACGTCGTGGGCGTAGTTGCCAAATTCAGGCGAACTTTCCATTTTCCTACGAGCGCCGAGCATTCAATCTGCAGCCAAGCTCTAGTAGCTCTAGCGGCCAACCAGCCGCCCATAGGGTTGTTAGTATGATGCATGGGGTTAAATGCCAAGGCTGCTGTGTGTTCGGGGACTTCAGAACTGGCGGTGGCAGTAAGACATGTGTAGTAATTGTTTACGGTTTGGGCGGAATGTGATCGTTATAGTCGAGTATCTTGAGGTCGCCTATAATTATAACTCCTAACGGAGGCAACACGCTTTTCCACGTACTGCCTGGCGGCGATATCTGTACTGTCTACATATCTCTTGACGACAGCGTCTGATCGTCTACGCATTGCTTATTAGTCACGTTCAACGGTCAGTGGTCACTCTAAACTTGTTGCTCTGTCGGTGACCAACTTTGTCACTTGTGCGATGTTCGCAGCATCGCAGTTAGATGTTGAGGCCCCTTTTACCGCCGTCAACCAAATTACCAGTCATGTTATCGCCTGCTTTAAGTATGTGAGCGTCTCAAATGATAGCATCCTGGGCGTCTACAGGGTGGGCCAAAAAAGGAACCCCTACACATTTTTGCTAATATTTCGGCCCAAAGTAAGAATTTTTAAATCATGTTTTACAGGCTTAAAGGTAATTCATATCTACGTATAATGGCCAAATTTCACCAAAACATTTCAAACAGAACAATAGTTATATCACTTTTAGTGAGTCCACCCACTGTTTTTGATGGTTCAAAAACGTAACGCAACAAAAAGCAACAAAAAACGATTTTACTAAGTCACTTCTCAAATATTTGTTTTCAAACAAACTTGATATTGCCAGATAGCCTACATATTATTATTATTTAGAAAAGAAACGGGGTACCAGCGTAACTGCACGTCACTGTGACGTCACTTAAAAAGAAGACGATAAAGTTGGTAAATAAAGAATTTTTCAGGTTAATAATTTTTTATTGAAACAGTGAAATTGAAATTTCTAAAATATCAAGATGGACAAGGTGTCAGTGATAGACAAAATGCGTATGCAGACACTTCATGAGCAAGGTCTTTGAGCAAAAGCTCTAATCGCCGCTTGCTCTGATAAACAGTGGAAGCTGAGTAGGCCTACCGTTAAAAAATATGCCTCCGCATTCATGAAAGGGGATCGGCTCTGGCACGTCGTAAAGGCAGCGGAAGGCCGAAATCTTCCGCACTCCAACAAATAGATAATCACGTATGGGGAGCTACATGTATGCTGGAGAAATACCACAATCTGCGACCAAAGCCAAAAACGATAAGAGAATTGAAGGTCGCATTGAAGTTGATGTGGGAAGATTTACCTCTGGAACCCATCAACAAAGACATCAAAACTTTACAAAAAGACTCAGAACATGTATGGGCACTGGTGGTGGACACATTGAACTCAAATTGTGAAACAATAATCAAGTTTGTTTGATTACAATTATTTGAGAAGTGACTTAGTCAAATCGTTTTTTGATGCTTTTTATTGCGTTACGTTTTTGAACCATCAAAAAACTGTGGGTGGACTCCCTAAAAGTGATATAACTTTTGTTCTGTTTGAAACTTCTCGGTGAAATTTAGCGATTGTACGTAGATATGAATTACCTTTAAGCCTGTAAAACATGATTTAAAAATTCTTAATTTTGGCCGAAATATTAGCAAAAATGCGTAGGGGGTTTCTTTTTATTGGCCCACCCTGTACATATCGTTTGTTAGTTATGTGTAACGGTCCTGAGGGCACTCTGTCAGAGTTTGTCACTGTATCGGAGGCCACTGTTGCCACTTGTGCAACATCTGAGGCGTCGCTTGCAATTGTTGATACATCCATGGGGAGCCCAGTGACTCTTTTACCTCCCGTATCCAAATTACTAGTCATGGTGTCGCCGGCTTTGAGAACATGAACG
Source organism: Aporrectodea caliginosa (assembly GCA_020284085.1). NCBI lineage: Eukaryota > Metazoa > Annelida > Clitellata > Crassiclitellata > Lumbricidae > Aporrectodea > Aporrectodea caliginosa. The sequence continues at coordinate 1,781,331 of JACEVL010000085.1, read as the reverse complement.
CCTCTGATCTCGGCGACCTGCTCTTTAGCATACTGCTTTGTACTGCCTAACAGCGGCTGTCTTTTGGTCTGTATACGACCTGGCGACCATGTTCAACGCCGTGTCCATCTCTTCTGCGTATCGGCAAACTGTAGCACTCAGCTCAACGTTTAGTGTGGCGTCTTTCTCAGCTGCATACTGCCTGGTAAGAATAGATATAGGTAAGAGTGTCATCCTCAGCGCCCAGTGTGTGCCTCTTGGCGGCGGCGGCCTTCTCATTTGCGTACCTTAGCACTTGTACCTAACACGCAGAGTCGCTCTCAGATTCTAGGGTGTATGAGCGTTGTCATGACAACTGCAAACGACGCCTAAGTGTTGCACACGTGGCCATATCAATGGCGCCAGACATCTTTCACCAGCAAGTTGTAAGTTATCCAGGTCGATTGTGTCCGCATAGCCATTCGTTGCGGCGTCCGTGTTCTCCGTAGGCGAACCCACATTTCTGACTCGAAACCCACCAGCTGAGCGAATTCCCAGCATGGTATCACCAACCTTGTGGACGAGCCCGCCAGTGCTTAACTGACATCCTCCACCTATCGTACTATTACCGCTTCTTCCTAACTTATCGACGAGCATCGTATAATAGGAAAAGGTGTAGACTAACTATTCTACAGAATTCAAGAACGATGTCTACAACGTTTCTTTCAGCAGCGAGCGCCATAAGCACTTCAGTAAATTAAAGAATAATAAGCTCGTTTACAAATTAAAGTTTTTCAAATTCTGTGTATTTAGAAAAAGGTTCCTGAAATAGAGGCAATTTTTAATTTTGCATGCTAACTTATAAGCGAAAGTTTTTTCATTACAATTCGTTTCATTTACAATTGGATTGTTCACTATTGCTTCTCATGCCGTTAATTTAGCATTAATAAAGTTTTTTTAATCTGTGAAGCAATCCTTAAATATGAAATACATGTCTTTTCACTTTGTATAACAAGTTTAAACGCTCATATCTGACAAAAACAGGATCTATCATGGCATCAACCAGAAGTTCCTCACAATGTTGGCTGTTACGGATGCCTGACAAAGCCATTCTTGAGTCTGGACTAACAACGAATGGGACCATGTTTCACCGCCAAACTGGACTAACAGTTGGTGAGGCCACGAAAGCAACAATAGTTACTGTGTTCGTAATTTGGGAGAAGGCTAGAATCCCTGCACAGCGTGTGGATTCGGGTGTTTGCCAGCTTCGGAAGTTGTATGCAGTTACAGTCTGCTGAGGAATAGACTGAAAAGTCAATATTTCTGCCGATTCGAAGAGGGACTGTTTAGGGTCGATTTCAATTAACTCTGACATCTCACGAAAAGATGCAATGACTTCCATGACCAGTCAAGCGGACAAGCTCTTTCTAAAAATGCAGCATGAAGATCCTTCAAGTTCAAGTATATCTGGTGTTGCCAAAATCTTGACAAACAGAGAGACTCGCAAGAATTTCAGCGACGCTCAGGCAGCTGTTCGAAAGCAACAGTCCGTAGCCGACCAATTGCAAGTAAGTAGAGTTGTCACCATTCAACGATTTGAAGCTTCTTGCACAGTTTCTTGAATACCCAGAGCGTGTGATCAAAGAAACAGCAGTGGAGGCATTCAGTCATCATCTCGTATTTCTCTGAGCTTCGTTTGATTGACATGTCAGTGAAAACACCAAGACCGCTGTGCTGAAAAACCTTACTCATCCATCTAATCCGCTATTCATGAAACGGTTGGACCGGAGATCCTTCGACCAACACACTCCACTAAAGGCTGATGTCACAAGGAGGTCTTTAAAAAGGTTTGATCTTCCTAGCACCGAGGGCCAAGAAGAAGCCAAAGCCTTCCTATCAAAGTCTTCTGCTCTCTGGCCATTGGACCCTACTTTCCAGTCAATGAAGACCAATATTAAACTATTGAAGGTCGTCAATAACTACACAGAACGCGGAGTGGCTCTGATCCAGTCTTACGAAGATGTACTAACTAAGGATTGTTAACCTATTCACTTGTTCAATAGAATATCTAATGTGCATGTTAATATTTAGGTTCGTGGCAACCATGCGTTTGGCCCATCCTCGTGGGAGGCGGCTTGGCTTGGCCCCCAAAGTGTGGTGTGTCTCTAGAAATCCTCTGGGGACCATTGCTGGACTACTCGCAGTGGACTCCTGATGTGGGAGTAGCTTCTGTAGCGCCTGTTTTCAAAGTGTTGCTTGACAGACTACTGGACACATCTGAATATAAGCAACTACAAATCGACAAATAAACACGTATGCATGAATGCATGTATGTACGTGTGTAATTGTGCATGTCTTGAGCAAGTTTCAGGTTTATTTATCGCCATCGTCTGTAACATAGCAGGAACCCGGATGTTTGTAGAAGCGGAGAGAGCAGATCGGATATTTTACTGTATTGTCTGGTGCTCGACCAAGGCCGGCTGGATGTAGGATCAGCTGGGTCGGCCTCGGTGATACAGCGCCCAGTAGAATAAAGATGATCAGTAGTTAATGATCATTCTTAGGTCTAGGTAATAAAATTAATGTAATGTTAATAAAAACGGAATTTAGAGATTTTATGTAGAATGGGTAAAGAACAGAAGTATATGCCTATATATCAGGCTCACGTTGGACGGTTGGTCGAAATCTTTGAATGCATGGTGAGATCATTTGACACTGTTATTAGAATAGAACAAGAACTCGAAGGTCTTATTCAGCGAAATGTAAACATAAATGTATACGCGTTTCTCTAGCGACCGTAATCCGCTTCGCTCTCAGATTCGCTCCGTTGAAAATGTCCGTCTGCCTCCTTAAACCTTAACGTTGTCACCATGGCCATTCTAAGGTCAAGTAACGTCGGCGCTGAATGATATCGCTTAGAGCTCTGCAGAACAGTCTAGTAGAATTTGTCGCAGTGACATAAAACAAACCTTATACATTTTAGTCTTATTTATTTATATAATTATTGTAAATATTAAGTAGCAGTACATCTTCTCTAATGCAATTTTAGGAATTGCTTGTCCTGATGGATTCTTTATTTCACCAAATACAAAAAACTGCTACAAATACGTTTCTGAATCGGTGACCTGGTCAGAAGCATCCAAGAGGTGTCGCAATGTTGGATATCGTACACATCTGGCTATGATAACGAATGCTGAGGATAACAAGACTATCTATGAAGTTCTGAATACGAGATATAGATCTAAGGGTACGGTATAATACTAATTCAATACAAAGACGATTAGCGTCGCCTTCCTCCTTTCTCCGGACTTTGGAGTGGCACTGCCCCAAGCCGGGAGAGTGGAAAAGGGCGACTCTAATCATCTACGAATTAGTATTAATTATAAAAAAATTTACACTTTGAGTTCCATTTGCAGCAGTAGGCTACGTCGACGGTGCTCTGTTTCACTTTTATTATTGATCAGTCCAGTAGGGTAGAACTTGAGGAGTGCCTTTCTTCAATGCATGCATGGTTCTGTATATTTCAGCGGTTTGACCATTCTTCTCTGCAAGGTCTTTCTCTTCATTCAGGCCCTGTAGATCTTTCTGTCGTTATCTATCCTGCATATGTCCTGCATTATAGGCTATATGCTGCTTGTCCTCCTTAAACAGTGTCTCCTATTATGACTGATCCGTGAGATTGATCGGATTGCGATTATACTTTGGAGTGCCTCGATTGAAGCTCCAAGATTCCAACAGACGAGAGTTGGGTCTTGTTCGGCAACACAAAAATCGAATCTTGGAGCTTCAATCGAGGCACTCCAAAGTATAATCGCAATCCGATCAATCTCATGCTCAACTGGAGCTGAAGATGGAAGCTCTGTTATCTGTAGGCAGCTGCAGTAGGCTAGTTAAGAATGAATGCATGGCTGCATGGATAGTCTGATAAGGATGGTCAGCCCTTGCCCTTGGTCTTTCAAAGTGGGCTGTAAGCTTGTAAGAGGGGTGTAAGGATAGAATAATGTTACCATGCAATCATAATGCAGAGCAGTTTATAATTAAACAGGTGGCCCAGATCAACCCAGCAGGCTAGCATCTTTACTGACATTATGAAAGTAATTGGTTATTTACACTTCTTTCAATTACAAATTACATGCAATATTGTAATTGAAATACAATTACTGGACTTAAAATGTAATTCAATTACAATTACAATTACAGAACTTGTAATTCAATTACGTAATTCAATTACATGTATTTCAATTACTGAACAACACTGAGTGCTTCATATCTATAGATGGACACAGATTCTTCTTGTAATATTCCTTTCCAGGAAACTCCTTTTACGGTGGCGTTTGGACAAGTGGCCGCAGACAAATTGCCAAAAAATGCGACTCACCAACGGTTTGGAAGCCAACGGAAGGAACTGAGGTCAACATGACTTTCACAAACTGGGGTTATAAACAGCCTGATTGCTCGTTTGGAACTGAAGATTGTGTCGTTATCAGACTACGCTACTCCAATTCATGGAATGATGTACCCTGTCATAATGCCTTGTCATATCTTTGTCAGCATAGTCTGTAACAAGTACTGAAAATATTTCTCAGTTCTATCGCTTTATTCATTAAAGAATAGATTCTTGCTCATTTAAATAATGCAGATAGAAACCGAATGTTATTAATAAATTATTGATACAGTCATACTTTGTTTAACCATTACTACATTTTTATCCATCTAGTTTAACTTGCGGAAATCTTGCTTGCTTGCTTGCTTGCTTGAGCCACAGGCTAAAAAGTCAAATCTTGCGACGACTAATTCGATCACTTACAATCATTCAATCGTCATGAAACTTGGCAGATAGACTCGCCCTCGCAGACACTTTATTCTATAAAAATTTCAGCTCCCCAAAAAGGCTAGCTTATAGAATCGGGGACTCAACTTTTCGAATCGAAGAATCCCCTTTTCCGATACGCAGCGTTGCCATTGGCCAGCGTTGCCATTGGCCGCAACAAAAACGGGCGCGCTGCCTCATTAAACGCACGCTATGTCGTAAAATGAACGCGGATTATTTTCAGAGTACACGTTATAGGATACTAGATGGATATAGTAAAAAACTTTGTTTTTACGGGCTGTATTTTATTCTATGTTCAAGAGAAAGAATTTTGTCTTATAATTATATAGAGTTTGAACAATAGCCTACGTAACAAAATATCTGCATAAGTTTAGTTGCTGTTATCTTGGAAGCAGCTTTATCAAGCATCACAATCATGGACGCTGTTCAAATGGGGTTAGATGCGATATTCCTATATTTACGTGTCCTTCTATTTACGTTACGTTCCTTACATTAAGTTACGTAGCGTAGGCGTAAGTAGGCCTAACTAGTGTTTAACCTCAGTTAAAAACGCACACAATGTAAAATTCATAAGCAAAAGAGCAGCATTGTTTTCAATGCGTATGATGTATCAATGATCACGAAAGGTTGAGATTTCGAATCAATCACTTATACTCGAATAATGTGTCTTAATAGCGTTTTTGTATCTGGTCACCTGGATAGACCAGTATGAACTAACACCATTTTAAAGCATTTGTATAAAGCTGCTTCTGACTCGCATTAAGGGAAGTGCTAAGGGTGCAGCAGCACTCGGGCCGGTATCACGAAATAGAGTATCCGTCCTAAGACTATCCAGGGGGATGTATGAATTTATCCCCCGGATGGAATAAACCGGTTTGGAGTATCCAGGGGATAAACCATTATATCCCCCCCCATCGTCATACGCATCATGATAGCCTCGACGAAAATCCAGTCAAAATCACCAAAAACGAAGTAAATTAATTTCATGTCGACGTACAAACTAAAGATACGCAACTTAAAATATTTTATGTGTACAATAAATCCAAAAGAGTACGACTGAATACACTTAGAAACCGCCAAAATGCAAACTAAACCGAATACTCCATTTCGCTAAGGGGGATACCGGTACTCATTTATGGGGGATACTCTATTTCGTGACACCGGCAGTTTTTAGGGGCCTGCATTTTCGGAAGTGAAGAATTTCTTTGTTAATGCGCTCGTTATTTTTAAATCTAGAGAAAATGCTGCAACATAAATAAATACGTAGCAATAATTAATTTAATTACTTATAGCTATTTGTCTGACACTGCGTGTTCACATAGCAATGCAGCGTTAATTGTGTAGCCTATTGTGTGTGATTTTAGTGAAATCACTAAAGGTTGGGATGTAATTTTTAGCATTAAAGCAGTTAGCAGCAGAGCAGTGGTGTTTTAGAGCAATAATTCCTAAGTTCTGAAAATAAATGGACAACTGTTGGGGGTTTAGGTGAATGGTTAACACTCCAGCAAGAAGAGCAGAAGATCAGCATGATCGATTCACGCCACCCTCCCAATGGTCGACTCAGTCTTTCATTCGCTAGGTGGAGTTGGTAAAATTAGCAGTAGGACAACTAGGACATGATTGGCGCCTTGCATGGCTTTCATGCATTTAAATTCGACTCCTGTAATAACTTGTAATCATCCGTTCATACTATGACTTGTAATGACACTGCCGGTTTGTCAGTTTGAATTAATAATAAAGACGAATATACACATTCATTCAGTCTATGGATCATTATAACGGTTCTAGGACGATTGGTCATAGGACGATTGGTCTTAGGACGATTGATCAAAGGACGATTGGTCATAGGACGATTGGTCATAGGACGATTGGTCATAGGACGATTGGTCATAGGACGATTGGTCATACGGACGATTGGTCATAGGGACTATTGGTCATAGGGCCTACCGGTCATAGGTCCTACCGGTCATAGGTCCTATCGGCGATGGGACTATCGAAGGCTAAAACAGATAAGTTTTTAAAACATGAAAACCATTTACTGGATCATTTTACTGTGAAATACATAATACAAAATATGAACAATACGTAAAAGTCTAGAACGTCAACAGATTTTTCACTACTTGAATGTTTATCTAGTGAAGTTCTTCTTTATGTTAAGTTCTTTGAAGTGAGTTGATGCCTGCATGTAATTAATTATCTTAATAAGTTTCTTGATTGGCACTGATTGTATTTGTCTTAAAACGATCAATGTCCCTAATTGATGCCTTTCATACTTGAGTTACATACTGGTAAAACGTTTATTATTTCGACGAAACGTTAAGTTCTTTGAAGTGAGTTGATCCCTGTAAGTATTATCCTAAAAAGTTTCTTGATTGGCACTGATTGTATTTGTCCAAAAACGATGAATGTCCCTAACGCTGCTTATTTTGCGTTCGGTGCGTTAAGCTTAAAACTAAGAATGTCCATAACTAACGACTACAACCAATTATGTCGGTTTATTAGCGGCATATGACCAATAGTCCTATGACCAATCGTCCGTATGACCAATCGTCCTATGACCAATCGTCCTATGACCAATCGTCCTATGACCAATCGTCCGGATACCATTATAACACAGCATCGAAAGAAAAGTGTTTTATAAATTCACCACCAACAGTTACTAATTAAGCCTATATAGACTATGCGCCAAGAGCTATTTAGTGCACGAAGTTATCAAAGTATGCAACATAATGACCAACCACTGATGCGCCCAATTCAAGCTGGCAATCAGTGGCACAAGCTCCTTCAATTGATGAGTCGTGTGTTCAAAGACCAGACTTTGTAGACGTAAGTATTGTTATGTAACTGGCGTTCAAGAATGCCTGCGGTATGAAGGCATGAAAAGAAAGCCAGTTTTGTGTTCACGTGTTCTATTAAGAGCATTGAACTTTAAATTGTCCTCACTGAACAACTTGGATCATTGTTGCTTGCTATAGACATGAATACACAGCATCGGCTCCTCTAACCTGTGGCTTGTTTCTTGCATCATCTGACATCTACCACGAGGCAACAGAGCATAGCCGCTAGTTAACAACATGACCTTGAAGAACCTCAGCTCTCCGTGAAGTTATTAAAATGAATGTTGCTCTTTTATGCTGCATAGCGGATGGTTTTTCAACCAGTGGAATTGTTGCAAACGAACATCTCAAGCGGAAACGTTGGAATGTATTTTTACAATATCGGTTGACCATTATTATCATTATTAACATTTTATTGTTATTATTGATGTTGATGCCAGACAGTGTTATTTCAGTTATGATTTTTCAGTTACAGTTTCAGTTACAGCTATCTAATTTATGATTTTTCAGTTACAGTGATAGTTACAGTTAATTGCAATGAAATGTTTCAGTTTCAGTTAGTTTTTTTATTTTTCAGTTACAGTTTCCGTTATTATTTTCGACCGTTATTTGGGTCATACATTGTTTTCATAGTCGTCGATTGTTTTACGGTTTAGCGCCGAAATTAATCAACGAAACAAAAACGTAAGGTAAAGGTATCGAAGGTAAATGAGCATAGCAAACTGACCATAGACTAGAGTCGGATCACTATTCAGCGAGTAAGTAAGGAAAAAGTCGACGTTTCAGAAGTAAGTAAGGAAAAAACACTTATGTTTTATTTTCAAGTTAACGCTTTGTGATTTTTCAGTGATACCGTTTTTGTTTTTCAGTTTCTATTACAGTTTCAGTTATTCAGCATTTTTCAGGTTCAGTTACAGTTACAGTTAACTGACAAACATTTTTCAGTTATTTTGCTATTTGAGTTACAGTAACAGTTAATAGAAATAACACTGCTGCCAGATGCGACGTTGCAAATGTGTCCGAAACTGTCACATCCAAAGTGAGGCATCTTCCGCATGACCACGGGATAAGTGTCACGCCGGCCGGTCGTTTTCCATCTTCTCTGGTGAGGCCCAACGGTTCTTTCTGAGAAGGGATGTTAGCTCTTCCGAACGATCGCCATATTATATCGTTTAGCATGTTGTGCCGTTGATGTCTGCCAGCGTTTTTTCTACAGACCAGACCGTGAAGTCCTCTGGCGTCGACTCTCTCACGACAGTGACATACATGAGGTTCGCACATTATTATTACAATATTATTATTATTATTATTATTATTATTATTATTATTATTATTATTATTATTATTATTATTATTTATATTATTATTATTATTATCATCATCATCATCATCATCATCATCATCATCATCATCATCATCATCATCATCATCACCACCACCACCATCCATCATCATCATCATCATCATCATCATCATCATCATCATCATCATCATCATCATCATCATCATCATCATCATCATCATCATCATCATCATCATCATCATCATCATCATCATCATTATTATTATTATTATTATTATTATTATTATTATTATCATCATCATCATTATTATTATTTCTAAATTTACGCGCACAAGGTCACAGAAGTGCGAATCGGAGTCAGTTAGTCAGTCGCTGGGTTAAGAGCTGCATTAGCGTCGCCACGGGCGGACAAGGGGGCAGCTGCCCCCAACCCTGGTCAGACTGGGTCCTGAGTTTCGTGCAAATCCGGTGAGTTTTTTTAGGGGGGTACCCTATGTGGTGTGTGGTTTGTCATTTTACATTGAAGGTCCTCTTCTCCTCTTCCAAAGTTTGTTTTCTTTTCAAAGACTAATCACTAATCAACAGGTGACGGATTGTGCTTTACACAAAATATACAGAAGAATAGGGAAAAGTCCAATGTTGTTTATCTCTCCTATTCGCAGTGGTGAGTCATGATAGGGTGACCTATTTACACCAGTCACGCAGCCGCATTCCAACAGCTGAGCCCCCGCCATATAGGACCTAAACCTCGGGCTAGCACGGTCCTTGCACGGGGACCTTAAATGGTGTGGCGTCCATTCGAACGGGCGAGCAGTGATGAAGGATGTAACCCGATCAATTCATTGAAAAATTAGCAGGGTCGAGGCCGTATACGGTCACTATAAAAAAACGCGAACATTTAACATTTAGCTAAAAGTCACAGTTGGCTCTTATCAGCGCTGAAATAATAGAACAATTTTGTTCCGATGAGAGCTTAAAATGCTACCATTACAGTGTGGAAATTCAAAAATTTTAAGTGGGGAGGGGGCACATCCCCTCCCCAAACCCCTCCCCCTGCTCGGCGCTCCGCGCCTCACCGATCGTCCTTCGGACGCTCATTTGTCTGTCCTCCTATGCCTTGCCCCCCCAACCTTGAAGCTCTGGCGACGCCACTGAAGAGCTGTTAGATATTCAATTCTTGAAATCCAATGAGAAATAGTGAGTATGAGGGCATTTCTTAATTTAAAGGAAGAGAAAGAGTTCGAACTGCGGAAAACATTGGCAGTCGGTTCCATTCCTTAGGGGCAACAACATTGATTGTATTGTATTGTATATTCGTTTAATGAAATCTCCAGCTGACAAACCGCAGCTAGTTACAATCTAATGATTTCAGTGAGTCATTCGTCTGTAAACAAGCAGCTTCCGAACAGAACAACATCGAATCTTATATCCACGACAGATAATCGTTAAGACATTAATAGGCTATTTCTCATAAAACGAAGAACAGTATGAGGCCGACGTCGAGTCCCGTAAAGTCCCTTGTTGGAAGGGTATGGTGAGAAGGAGTGGAGACTGGAGAGAGATGCTTGAATTGGTTTGGCGAACACGAGGCACCAGCGAAAGGAGAAGGCCGGGTGTCACAAGGGATAACAGCCGACGATACTGCTGACGTCGAAGGCCCTGCGATCTCCGCACACCCTCGTGGCAGCTCACGAACGCTCCAGCGAACAGTCCGGTCCGGTCGCTCGTCACGCTCCGTCAGAGCGAGAAGGCTTGACCTCCCAGACTTGAGAGCTATGAAGTCGACGGTCAGGTGGTCTTCCCGTCCACGCCTCTCGGCTCCACTGCGCAGCGAAAGTGGCTCAGACGATGGTACCATGACGTCGTAGGTTGGGAACACCCGGCAGGAGACACCGGGAAAGCCCGTAACTGGGTTCCCGGCTATAAAGTCAAGTCGTGCGTCACGCTCCAGTGGAGCGTAACGCTGCATGGTAGCAATAATCCTCAAAATAATAAACCTCAAAGTCGCCGCGTAGGGACCCTGGGCAAGTCCTTCACTCGCAATTGCTCATGCGCTTCGGCGTGAAACTCCGATTCAGCGTCCGCGCAGTATAGTCGGGAGCGCCTCTGAATGGGCAATCTGGTAGGGGCGCTATAACAAGTGTTCAAATACAATACAATACAATACAATACAATAATCCAAACGAAAACCGTCGAAAAACTATCCAAGATTGAGAAGATGTCTCCAACCGAAAACATGGCCGCGTGCAGACTGGTGAGTCGGTTCAGCAGCTGCAAGTACGACGCTTAACTCCACCGAAAAGTCTGTTAAAACGTGCTAACATAGCGCAACTAGTGCGGCACGCGTGGCAGCCAGTTGGGCGCCTGGTGATGATTGGAACATGGAATGCACAAGAGTCCAAAGCAGTGCTACATCGAGGCTCTACGTTTAATCTACCGACTCATGCCCTGAACAGTCCTCATGGCCTCGGAGATACATGACCAGTCACTTGCTTCAGTGAGCGTAGCCGTGTGCTTAAGACTTCATTCACAGACTCGGGCACATTTACTGTAGAAGTCCGAACACATCTAAGAAATTATGCACATGACAAACTAATCCATCGAAATGAACAAGAAACATAAATTAAAGGCCTTGACTGTCGGTCACCTCAGAGGTCGTCTACTGATTCATCGCCATCTCTGTCTGTATCTCCGTCTCACTCTGTTTAGCTTCGGTTCTAAGTGATTGTGTGGCCTATGATACTCAATATGTCTTAGTACGTATGTAGGCTACTTTAACAAGCAGGTATACATGTATGTAAATATGTATACTTGTGTAGGCTATGTGTACATGTACATGTATGTATTAATACATTATATATTTGATATAAACATAAATGCATCTGCAGAGAAGGCTATTTTTGTTTCGAGAACACGTGATTTATAAACGTGCAGACAATACATGTATGCATGAGGCCCTTAAAAGCTTTTCGTGAACGATTTCTTTCATCTATCTCAATATTAGATTCTGCCGAAAACAGACGAAAATTATATATTTTCAAGTCGCCTGCACTTGAAAACGTACTGAGTTAATTGATTAATTTGGATTATAGAAACGTCTGAATATTATTGATAATAACTCTGCTTGAGGTGATGAATGACTCAAGTAATCTGTTGTCGATAGCGATATTTGCGTTTTCGATCGCTTTCATCCAGGTTGTTGGAGTTCACGTAGGCCTACAGGTCTTCAGGTTCATCTTGTGATCGTTACTCCTTTTCTCATTATTTTATGCTTCAAGATGGATCGGAGTCTCTTTCTACATTATCAACGAAGAGAATGTGATCGATGGTACGTGTCTGAATGAAAAGTCGCCCGATATTCATCATGAAGCAAACTCATTTATATGATTTGACAAATAGATAATAAATGTTTTTTGCAAAATTCTTATTTGAGAAGAGACATTTTCGGAGCTAGTCTGTCTTCAGCAGAAGTTTATACACTGCGTGACACAATATAGACCTCAATATTTCGTACAACGCATAATATATTATAGGCCTACTTATATATCAATTTCTGTTAGTTTTATCTACTGGTTTGCCAAAAAAGAGTTCGATATGCTGGTTAATGATAAAATAATGTGAATTTCATAAGGTTTTAATTACGGGTAGCTTAAATTTTAAAATCTGCCGAGAACAAAATAATAAGTTAGGGAGGGACTGTGCAGTGTCTACCGAGCAATTGCTGACTCAGCACTGTTAAAACTACCGTACATACTTGGGAGGATATGCAGAACATTCTTATCTCTTAGAAACAAATTCCATCAGATATAAACATTTAGTTTAGACGCACCAAACGTATAGTTAGGTCGTGGATACAGTCACGCTCGAAGTGACTTTATACACATAACTCGAATCACGCTCGATACGCAATTAGTCAATGCATGTCACATGATTTTGTGGACGTGAAAGGAGCCGATCGATAAACACTCCCGAAAACGGTGGAAGATAGTTGATTATGTTTTCTAATGACGACACAAACCCTAATCCTGACCATACCCGACCCTCACGGCGCCTTACTTGACCATAACCGACCATCACGACGCAGAATCTGACCCTAAACATCCCTCAAGATGTCCGCCATTTGAAAATCCCGACGTTAGTTAACAAGTTCACATGACATGCTTTTGCCAATAGCGTGGCGGGCGTGAATGTAGTTGCTTGGATTCCGCTCACGTCCGGGCGTGAACGGATCCACTACGGTATAGTTAAGTAGATTTTCGCCTGTGATTGAAAACATAAAAATGCATAGACGTTCAAGTTGCGAAGCTTCAATTAATACTACTTAATTAGCGAGCCTTTATGCATCGTCCGACCAACAATTTGGTTAAATAAACTCGGAACAAACTCTCGTAAACTCTAACATCAGAGGAATCATGCAATAAATCATTTATAGGCATATATAGGCCTATTATTTTATATAAATTCTTTAGTTCTGACACATCTGAAATTGGAAATGTAATCAAAGTCAACATAGATATACAATAAAAAAATTCCAGGTGCATGTAGGAGCTAAAGAAGCGAGTTCAAGTAATGTGGAATCGTCTGGAAAGAGGAACATTGACAACTGGTCATTAACAGTGACCTCTAAATGTGCATTAAGTCTAGCAGCGGATTTTTTCAACACATGCACTATAACATAGTGAACTGCAACATTCGAGTTTAGGAAGTCGAATAATATCTGCATAATTGATAAACATTCAGTGGCATATGGTGCATAGTCACGACAGACCATTATGTATAAAAAAGGCACCAGTAAGCAACACATTTAGTTTGCCAGCACGTACAGCATTTGATGATTCGGAACTCCACAGAAGACTACGCGAAAGTTTAGAACACCTGCGTTATAAATTCTCTGTAAGTGACCAGTAATAAAATCAAATTATTTTAAACGTAATTTATACTAAATGTGGAATGTCTTTGTAACTGTTCTGAGTTTCAATGCTGACCTTTTGATTCTTTAAGAACATAAGAGCCTTAACTCTCCTCACGATCAGGCATTACAAGAGAAGTTTTCCACTCTTCAACGAAATTCTATCCTGATTCATTCAAACGACCGTCGCCCTTCTGTTTCTCTCAACCTAAACACAACCCTCTGCAGCAGCTCACATGCCTCCTTCTCTCTAGTCTCCGGGCATATTGTTTTTCAGACAAACTATCTGATATGTTGCGTTTTAAGTTGCGTTTCAAAATGTAATATTCTATTTTACAATTATGATTACGATAAAATAAGTCAGTCATTTGCTACTCAATCAATCAATCAATCAATCAATCAATCAATCAATCAATCAATCAATCAATCAATCAATCAATCAATCAATCAATCAATCAATCAATCAATCAATCAATCAAACAATCAATCAATCAATCAATCAATCAATCAATCAATATTCGTTTGAATCAATAAATCCAGTTGTCAAGACGCAACTGGTTACAAGTGACACAGATTAGAGTTAGTTTTACTGATTTAGTCAGCCATCTGAAGTTGCAGCTCAGTTAAACTTTTGATGTTTTCAAAATGAATTCATGCAGTTCAAAAGTAAGCAAAGTGGACGAAATCTTTTTATAGGTTAAGTGAAATCAATGCTAATAAGTTAATGACTGTGAAGATGAAAGACTAAGTGATGCCGTCGGTTCGTTATTACAACAAACTTAAGCATAATGGCAGAAAGCTGTAAATGGCAGCACAGAAGGCTACTAATGATGCACCAATACAGCGACTTCTGAAGGTCAATAATTGTAATTGATGTGTCCCGGCTGGAAGTTTCACAATGCTATGACATTGAAATTGTGAAGGTTTTCTTTCACCGTTTGTTGTATTTTATGCCATTAACACTCGTTCGTAAGATGTCAAGTTTTGACATTAATATTTCCTCTTTAAGAATTATTATTAATAAGCCTATACTATAATAACTACTACTGCTACTGCTACTACTACTACTACTACTACTACTACTACTACTACTACTACTACTACTACTACTACTACTACTACTACTACTACTACTACTGCTGCTGCTGCTGCTGCTGCTGCTGCTGCTGCTGCTGCTGCTACTGCTACTACTACTACTACTACTACTACTACTACTACTACTACTACTATTACTATTACTACTACTACTACTACTACTACTACTACTACTAGTAGTAGTAGTAGTAGTAGTAGTAGTAGTAGTAGTAGTTGTAGTACTTCTACTACTACTAGCTCCCGGCCTGTCGGCTTAACTGCCTGGATAGGGTCCTACACACGGCTGCCCACTAGTGGGTCGCATCCCTAAGTTCAGCCGAGTCTCGGGGTGCTTGCGGGATGTCCTCCACTGGCTTCCCTACCCGCAGCACATAATTATGTACCGGGTCTTTGCACTGGTCAGGCGTTGCATTGAGGGTCTGGCTCCGCAATATTTGCGGGAGCTCTGCTGTTCCACTGTGGCCGTTCAGCGACGCGGATCTCTTTGCTCGGTTGTGCAAGCTTTCGTCATTCACGGACCACGGACCATTATCCGACAGCGCCGTGCGTTCTCTGCCGTGGTCCTTGCGCCTGGATTGGACTCCCGGTGGCACTGGGCCTGACGCCTCTGGGCGACCCTGCTCTGTTCATCTCTAACCATATGATTGTACTATACGACAGGGCTCGGGCTGGGAGCGCTCCTGATTAAAATTAATGGCCTTGAAGGGACTCTATATAAAATTACTGTAATAATAATGATGACAATATTAATAAAAGTGTATACTTACCCATTTATGATGAACTGACGATGTATTTTATCTTTGTAGATTCTTCAGTCAACGATTGTACAATGCTGCAGAAATTGGTAGCGTTGAAATTTCTTACCTTAGCATTTGTATGCTTGGCAACAGAAGCCCAGGTTATTCAGAAAGGTATGCAAAAACCAAGAGGGCTAATTTTTTGTCAATATATTTTTTATACACACATGGGTAGGTGTCAAAGAAGCGCCAGTATTTTCATCGCCTCGACATACTAAAGAACTGTAGCAACTTGTAACCTATACTTATATCAAAGAATAATTACACTAACGCAACGGGTTCTGAAAACTGCTTATAAGGACAGCACAGCAGCTGGTTGTTCGAATTGCAAGCAACATGCATAAGAGATGTATGCATCAGTCATTAGATTTTAGTCATATTTCGATGAATTGTACAGTGTAATGTGTCATCGCATTTGCATATAGGTAGATCATGTCCTTCGAATTGGATCTGGCAATCCTCAAATCCCTCCGTGTGTTACTACATTAGCACCGAACGCCTTGGTTTTCATGCTGCTGATAAAAGTTGCAAAGACAAAACTTCCTCACTTGCATTGGCCTTATCTTCAGACGAACATGTATACATATCCGGAGAACTGATTGCACTGAAGAGGTAAATTCCTAATGACGTCATTCCATTGATTTTAACAGTGCGCACGGTGATTTTCAGTCATGCTGTGATAAGTAAGTAAGTAAGTAAGTATATTCTTTATTTATCCAACTGCATAACCGCACTTTGGTTTACATGAAATTACACATTATAAAGCATTCTTGTTAAAAACGTTTTTTCATTAAGTTGTCAGCCTGTGGGACAATTCGGTCATGTGGTCTGGGACGCAGGGAATAGGGGAGTGTCTTTACAGGAGGGAGGAGCGGGTTCAGAACATGGCCGGGTCCGCCAAGGCAGCAGTAAAGAGGTTCCAATCTGCCGTTTTATACAACTGTTCTAATGTTGGGTTACTCTCTGGAAGGTAGCGTAGTCGGACCAGACGGTCCATCACGGACTGTAGTCTATTGCGCTCCTGCTGCCCCGCAAAACCCCACCATGCCGGTGACGCGTATAACAAGCGGGACACAGTGGTCATTCGCACAACATCATGTAGCATTGGTCCTGCAAGACCATGTGATGCTATGAATTTATGCAACACAAAATTATTTAAGAGTTCGACATTGGTCGAATGCTTTTGAAATAGTTGGTCTCGAGAGTACATTCATTGTTCACTCTTTTGCACTTGTAGTCGGTTCTATTTCTTAGGCAACATGGTTTCATGAGTAATCACTAATCACTCCGAAGTTTTCTTTCGTCCTCGCTCACTTTCAATACTTTATCCCATTTCATATGGAAACTCTTCTCCATTTGCTTCATTGAGTACATTCCCAAATTTAAAAGTCACATGCTAGCCATGTGACCATTCTGAGATCCTCTCATAGTATCTCTGCTTCTTCTTCTACATAACTGGCACCATCTAAATTTAATCCCATTATTTATGTCATTAATAAATATCATGAACAGGCTCCGTGTAGCACTCCAATTAACACAATATTATTCTAATAAAATCTAATGACTTCTATAGCGTCATTATCAAAATGCACAATGCGTAAATCCATTGTCGTTTCAAGTAAAGCCGGAGTTGAGGTCAAAGTCCATTAGAGGGAAAGCAGACAAAAATAGAGGAGTCTTACTTACGTTTAGGTCAACTTCAGTCAGAATATTATTTATCTCCTATGTTCATCGTTTGTTATCTGGCTGATAACCACCTTTGAATCCATGTGAGTTACTGCTATCTATTTCCGCATGTTTTGGGTTGGTCTTACTTGAAGTAACCTACTTCGCCATATCTGGATTCATATGGATCGCCTTTTAAGAATCTCATACGGGCGAGAAGGCAAATGTCTTAACCGCTTTTAGGTAATCTATACTCTGAAGATTTTCTTGATCATTGCTTTCAGTGACCTTCTCAAGGACTGCTAACAGATTTTATCAAGCACGAAAGACATCTGCTTCACGTCAGTTTCCCTCTCAATTGAACTATGAGTGAATTTCTCCATTCCTGTTGAACCTGTCCAGTCTGCATTGATTTATTGAATCCATTTCCTCTCCCAGTTCTTTTCTAACTTCGTGATAAAGGATGTAATTAATCTACACCAAGACTCTTGTCTGGAGTTAACCGTTTAGGTGTTCCACTACATTTAAGTTATTTACAAATACAATCTATGACATTCCATTCATAGCACTGCCTGAATGTTTTGTTGAGCTTAAGAGATGTTTTCTTGTTCTTCAGAGATAAACATTGAACTTAAATATTCATTAGCAATTCAGCAGATTCCATATCGTCCACAATCACTTAACAATTTCCTTCTTCCTATCTCAATGGTCTTACCCTCTAATTCATTCCTTTTCTACCTGTATCTAGCATAGTAGTATAAACTCTTGCTGTCCTTCTCAACATTCCTTGCTAACTTCTGTTTAAACCTTGCCATTGCCTTCTTGCCATCTACAGTTTTCTATTTAGTCTTTTAACATCATTCTAGTCAATGAGTCGTTGCGAAATTGACTCCATAGAATCTACTTCAACCTCTTATGCGTCTGAGTCTACTGTTGTATCAAACAAAATAGTTTATGTCTTCGAAGCATCTAGGCGTTTACAATTTGTAAAAAACAAATTCTGAGTAATAATAACTAACTAATACTGTAATAAAAGTCTGGAACACTTTGCTTTCAGAAGAGGCTGTAATGCCAAAGAGGATTGTGTCAATTTTTGGATCGGACTGCAACTCTTGAGTTCGAAGTCCAATTGGACGCATGTTGATGGATCACAGATTTCCACTAAAACCAGTTTTTGGGATAAAGGTTACCCATCAGGAAAAGGTAACTGTGGCTTAATGCATGTGCAGGACAGCGATCGGGAGGTGATCGCATACTGGAGGGACGAAAACTGTGACGAACCACGGCCATACATATGCAAGCAAGGTAAGTGTTTGTCGTTGGACATTCCAAAATGAAAAAACGATGCTGTAATAGGGTTCATAAATGACAACTCTTGAGGATGTTGACATATTAAGGGAATCTGGCTTTAGATAACTTCACATTTAACTATGAAGCGGATCTGAAGAAAAAAATGCATAATAGTGCAAACAGTGAAAGAGAGAGGTATGAGAATTGTTGAATTGGCTGGAATCGAAACTTTTGAAAAGTGCTGATAACTTATGTTATTTGTAAATTCTGACGTCCTCTTGGTAGACCATGGATAAATAATTCAGTGTCCATACACATAAAGATTCGTTCAGTTTAAGTTTAAAACTTGTTTTGTTGAGTTCATTGTTCCTTGTTGACTCTACGTCAGAAACTGATCGAGGCAAGCAGGTCGAGCGCTAAACCAGTGGAGCCCAGGGCACGGACTTAGTCAGTTTGACTTCTGCCACTTTGTAGACGACTTTCTAGCTGCACACAGTTTTTTTATGATCTTAAATGTATGGGCACAATAAACTGTACCTTTCTGATATGAATTGCTATTTTAAGAAGTCGCATTGGACGTGTCTGTATAATAAGCAAACTAAAAATCGACAGATGAACACGTATGCATGAATGCAGGAATGCATGTATGCTCGTGCGCATGTCTTGGCCAAGATTCCAGGTCGAAATCAAAGCTATAGAAAGAGCTATAAAACTACTACATTGAAGCCTGCAATAATTAAATAACCTTCTCTGGCTATGTGCTTCGGAAACGAATTGTCGATATCATTTGACAGTGTGGTAGGTAGTCCAGCTGAAAGTCAAAGCCAAAGTCTTCCACATCTGTTCCTGAGCAATGCGGGTTATATAGACCTAAACGTTATTATAGAACATGTATGGCTCGACAATAGATTGCCGCTTTGAACTCGCTTGTTGAGATAACATGAACAATTTATGTTACTTAGCTGGTGTTCTGAGACACTCTTAAAATGTTGGGAGTTGACGATGTATACTACAACTTAGTGGAATACAGCAGGCCCTAACAAATAACTTGTAACGCAGGCCGTCCAGTAAAAAAGCTTCAATGTGCAAATGTCCTTCACGCACATTATTGCTTAGTGCCATCGATTGCCATTGTTTCCTTAGACGATTGTGTTTAATGAAGACAGAAATTATTTACAAATATTAGTTATAATGTGTTACTTAATGTTCTTACAATTTTTATGTTTCTTTTGATTGCCAGCGCCGAACGAGTTGAAAACTATGCTCAGTCAAGTATAATAATATGAGTGAAGAACTATCTAAATGATTTCTCCAATTTCAGATTGTCCAGTTGGATTTTCTCATATGCCTGG
The DNA here is from genome assembly GCA_020284085.1 of Aporrectodea caliginosa. Lineage (NCBI taxonomy): Eukaryota > Metazoa > Annelida > Clitellata > Crassiclitellata > Lumbricidae > Aporrectodea > Aporrectodea caliginosa. Next base: position 1,761,294 of record JACEVL010000085.1, on the reverse strand, counting down.
TGGCAGTAATTGCTATAAACTAAATGTCACGTTTGCAACATGGGAAGAGGCATCAACAATGTGCCAAAAGCTTCATCCTCGTTCGACTCTAGCCATCGTCACAAATCCAGCTGAAAATGAGGCCGTAACGAAATTCTTGCAGAGAGAATTCTCGAGTAAATACTTGTTTATGCATATAGCCTATATATAATATATATTTTTATGTATACATATAGATGCATTGCAAAAATTCGTGCAGCGATTTAAGAACAGAAAAGATAGAGATTGCTTTTTCTTTGCCCGGTTCAGCTACCTTACGCGGTGACTTAGCTGTTGGTGTACAGCTTCCTCTGTCACTAAACAGTTTATTTGGTAACGCTCTAAACTTTGCCTTACTGCTCACATAGGTCAACTGACATTCTTTCCACATGAGCAAACCATCGGAGTCTTCTATGAGCAAATTTGTTCAGCAGAGTTGTTGAAATATCAAAACATCATCTTAATTTTTCGTCTTATAAGTCTTTACAGTTCTGAGATTACTGCAATTGTACGTTACTGGCTCTTTTCGGTTCCAAGGCTACTTGTACTTCATGTTTTTCGTGACTTTTCTCATTATCTCATTATGTTCTTGCCTTTGTTCAACTTGTAATTCATTTTGATTCCCTAGATTGGACCATCTTCATAGGCTTGTGAGGTTCGTCCATTTCTCTTGTGTATGCTGATCTTAGAATAGAATTTTCGTTTATTCAGTCACACATTGTCAGAGCGCACTGCGATTATAAACAAAATAATGGTTATGTTACAGTAGACATTAGGTTTACCGTTTTAACACTTGGTCCGAAATAGTGTGGCACGGTGGCCGACTGGTCAGAGCGGTTGACCTGTAACGCCGAGAGTACGGGTTCGACCCTCTTACGGGGTGGTTTAACTGTGTATGGACCTTGAGCAAGTCCTTCGCGCACAATTGCTCTGCCGCCGAGGGGTGTGCACTTCTGAGCTTGGAGCCACCTTAGGAAGAAGGACGATATCAAAAGCAGTTGTATTGTATTGTATTGTATATAATTAGCTATTAGTTGAATTTAATATGCTAGGGTTTAATAGATACATTTATAAAGCTGCGTGGGAATAAAGTTTTTGGTATCCATAGGTCAGAGGTGTCAAACCATTTTTAATGGCGGGCCAGTGGCAATATTCTCCAGCAAGTGGTGGGCCTGCAGGATGTCGAAGGCGCCTGAACAGAATAGGGCAGGAATCTGGAAGTGGTGCATTTTTAGCATACAGTCAAATTAAGCTCAAAAATCATAATTTTGATCTTCGTTATTAAATTGGCCTGCTTGACCTACAAAGCCTTCAGCACCAGCACACCTCCATACCTTCAGCACCAGCACACCTCCATACCTTCAGTCACTACATGTATGTCCCTCTTCGTTGCTCGTTGCTTGCGATCATCAGGTACGGGTCTTTTAGCTGAGCCACAGTCCAGAACAGTTATTGGCTCGCATGCAATCCATGCCATCTGCCCCCAAGGAATGACGTCGACTGCCACTCTCTCTTCGCAGCTCAAATTCACTTTCTTCCTTCAAAAAGCGGCTAAAAACTCACTATTTCTCTTTGGCTTTCAAGCACCTGGATATCTAGCTGCATCTTCCTCTGGCGACTGAATATATCTGCACCTCAGATCCACATTTCGGTGTGACAGTGCGCGCGTTATAGATCTAAGGCTAAGCAAACAATAATTAAATTGGCAATAATAATAATAATAATAATAAAATAATAATAATAATAATAATAATGGTAATACTAATAATAATAATTATATTCGTTTATTGAGAAAGACAACTCTAATTGGCACACCGCAATCAGTTACAATGTCAGAGAGTTTATAGAAAATAATAGGTGTTTGTTTTACTCATTACATAGTTGACCTTAATGTTCAAATGAGGAATGGACATAGTCATTGAACTCAAGCATAGTTGTTGTTGCGAGCACCTTGCGCCTCTGTAGAGATTTGGTTAATGGAGTGGTCCGGGAGAGGTCATGAAAGAAAGGATTCGACTCCTGTCGGATTCGATTCCCCTACAGTACAGTAGATCATGAATTACTCATCGCGTAGTCAACGCGAGGCTTTTGGGGCAAAAGAGTTAGGGTGCCCCGTCGGAACGACGGGGCACCCTAACTCTTTTAGCGCCACAAGCCGACGGGTCGATCGACTCATCAGATACCAGACCGAGTTTAGAGTCTTCACCCGGCTTTCGTGGCAGCTTTAGACATGGCCGCGTGTTTTGGGTTCCCTACAACAGTACATTCAGTGTCGGACGAGGGTTCAATCCCTATCATCAAATTCGTCAAGCGCTGTAGCATATTAGCTTGCTCTTCTTGGCGCTATATAATTTCCTGCATCCAACTAAATATTTCTAAATTAGATGGCATAGGCGACTCGACATAGCGATTTTGACGATTCTGACTATATTATATAATTATCAATACTTCAACATAAAGTTCAGGCACATCCAATATAACCAAAGTAAATATATAGTTCAATCGGATTCAATTAATTATCAATCTTTTACAACTTAATAGTCACAAGGGATCGAATCATCAACATTATACTCAATGGCACATTCTTACTCAATGGGCAAAATTAATTCACACGCGATTATTAACTATTTTTGAGTTTTATCTAAATTAAGGCGGAGACGATTAATTAGCGCAAATTTTGCAAGTGACTTGTTCTAGACTGACAGCCAAATAATAGGGGCCCATATTTAATGTGAAACCTGGTTATTTATTCGATTGTCTAACAATGTCTAATGTTACCAGATCTTTTAATAAATAGCTGAGCATTTCTTTTGCAGAGAATGGAAGTTACTGTATTTCTGATGCAGTACACGGACAAAACGTTTGGATCGGTGGCCAAAGAAATGATTCCAACCGATGCGATGTGCCTTTCGTTTGGAGGCCAGCACATAATGTGGAATTGCCAATGCAGTACACAAACTGGGGCCATCGTCAACCGGATTGCGGTGATGGACGTGAGACATGTATGCATATCTCACAAGGGTGGGGCTACAAATGGAATGACCAAATGTGCAGTTCTTTAAGGTGTTTCCTGTGTCAAGCAAGCCTTTGAGAGAAACAGTTAATGCAGGAATTTGATTAACACTCATTCGTTTTAGAGCGTTCTTGACACAGAAGAAACTATGTGACATCACAAATAAATAACTGGCAACAAACTATTCTACTCTATTCTATTATGGACATAATATGTGACCAAGTGTAGTCTGGTTAAGCCAAGTAGCCAAGTCCTGTCCAGTCTAGTCTAATAAATTCTCTTCTAATCTCATAATGACATACACTAATCCAATCTATTTCATTCTAACCGGAATGAACCATGAAGCATCACATTACATCAAATCCAATTCCATTAAATCATACATCGCATCAGATCTAATCTAATCTAGCATTGACAAGGTCAGATCAGAAACTTGGTTGATCAGATCGAATCTGATCTAATTAAATGCAACATTGATCAGTTCAGAATAGAAACTTGGATGCTATCTTCTCCAGAAGGTAGCAGCCATGTTTCAGTCTCATTTAATCTAATCTCATCTAATCCGATTTGATCTCGCTTAGTCTAATCCTGTCTTTTGGTTGCTCTTGCCCAAGTCACCATTTCCGGTAGGCCTATCATAAAACCGGAACAACGAGACATTCATGGTCAGAACGATGTTTTTTTTTTAAATTTATACATTTCCAATTCTTAAAACCTACTGAAATTTTACAGTTCAATCTGACTAACTGTTCTACTATGACTTTCAGTTGTCAAATTACAGTAATATTTGATTTATCATGGAATAAAATATATTCGTACGGGAATGTATGCTCGACGCATTCATTTTCACAATTAATGTCTTTTTATCGGTATCAGGCAAAGTGACACAGTCCGTGAGCACCGTCTTCCCGTTGGAATTGGAAGCTGAAATTTTGTCTAAATAATACTATTGGCAGGTATAACAAACTGAGAGGGTGCCCTGGTTTCTAGCTTGCACTTTATTTATTTCCATGCATCTGTGAACCACCCTACTACTGATTCATCGCCGTCTCTCTCTCTGTATCTCCGTCTCACACTGTTAAGCTTTGGTTCTAAGTGACTGTGTGGCTTACAAATAGTGATGTAGCTTTTCCGGAAAAGTATTTTGCGGGAAATTTTCCGGAAAATTTCCGGACAATTTCCAGAAATTTTCCACAGAACCGGAAAAATACATTTAACTCATAATGTCAGATTTTCAGTATGAGATGACACTAGAAAAATTGGTTTTTTAAAGTTCCTTTTATTTACAGTATTTTTGTCAATGTGGACAACGTTCATCTTAAAAGAATTAAAATAAACATTAACACTGTTCAGTATTCATTAGTGGTTCAGACTAGAGTAGCCTAGTTCAAACGAGTTGTAGCCTGTATGTCTGCAGTCTATTCTGCTGCAGTAAAGTTTTAAAAATTGAAATAAACATGAAACAATCTACCAGAAGTTGAAACAATACTGTTTGAAACAATTTTCTCATCAATAGTTTACTGTTCATTAGTGGTTCAGACTAAAGTAGCCTACTAGTGCAACCTAGTTGTAGCTTGTAAGTCTGCTCTGCTTCAGTGTCACTGTCAATCTCTACTGCATCATCCATGTCCAGATCATCAATTTCATCAGCTATTAGTCAGCTTTGCCTTAGTCCAGGAGTTCCAAATCTTTTGCCCCTCACCCCTGGGAAATGTTTGACCAATGTTCACACCCCTACAAAGGTATTATCACATTTGAAGACGCATACACGAAATTTGTACTACTGGAACTTGTGCTTACAAGCCGTACATGCTTACAATGCTACATGGAAATAAACTTCTAACCTTACGGTTTTACCCATACTTATCCTATGACAGCTCAACAATTTATAATGTATTATCAATGCATTCTAATAATTCATACAAGTTTTCCCTCTTTGTCGCACCCCCTGAAATGACAGGGAGCATGCACCCCAGTTTGGGAACCCCTACCTTAGCCATACACTGCTCACTCAAGGCTCACAGCTCATAGACAAACTAAAACGCATTCTTTTGCTACTTACCAAGAAAAGCAGATTTGAAAATAGATTAGTCTCAGATTGCAATGGCAAAATGCCGATAACATATTTCAAAACATAAAAAAGTAGAATAAAAAGCCTCATAAGAATTAACCTGTTACAGTATTAAAATAGTGTCTATAGTTCTACGGCATCAGTTGCTGTTTTTGTCTCATATTTTCATTACTAAAATATATTAAGAAGACTAAACCATAGAAAATATTTTCTCTAAATTAACAGTGAAGTATAATTGTAATTAGGCTAATTCTTAGATGTATTGTCGTTGTTGAGCCTTGTGAACACACTGAACAGTAAGCACTAACAGTGCCATCTGTTTTGAATAAACATATCAATTATAACTGCATAAGATAGCTTAGGGTGAGTGATGTTTAAACATTATTATGCATTTATATTGTTATTGTTATTTAGTAATATTATATTGATGAAAAAATATCGGAAATTTTCCGGAAAAAAACACTGGAAATTTTCCGAAATTTTCCGGAAAAATATGAAATTTTCCGGACAATTTTTTCGCCTCACAACACTACTTACAAATGATACTGAATGTGTCTAAATTGGCTTATGTATTTTTGCAAGCAGGTATACTATACATGTATGCAAATACGTATACTTAATACTTTTGTATGTTTGCATAAATGTTTGTATGTATGTATTAATTCATTGTTATTTTATGTAAGCATAAATGTATCTATAGAGAAGGATAGTCTATTGTTGGAGAACAAGAGGTTTCTAAACTTGTAGATTATATGCCAAAACTTCTAGTCCCTCTAGCCCCCTGCTGGCGCCAGCAGGGGGCTAGAGGGGTTTAGCCTCCATAACTGCAGCTCAGCCCTCCCCCAAACAAAAAGTGCGATATCTCTGCCAATGCTTACTTCATAATAAGCCAGCTAAACAATGACCAACGACAACGAAAACATCAACTATCTCAGGCAGTGAAGCAAATATATTATTACTTGATTATCATGGACAGGGTTACAGGGCCTATTTAATCTTTAACGTGCCTTCAGGTCTGGGGCATTTATTAGAAGTTTTTCTGAAATTACGGTAAGCCGTGGGGAGCGATGAATAAAATTGACGTTCCAACGACGTTGATACTAATCTAAACCAGTAAGCAGAAGTTATGACCGCTCAAGCAGAATTTCAGTCAGTCTGCACTGATGCCAGAGGCTTAGTGCCAACACCATGTATGCCAGTTGGCGAACTTGGCGACGGCGAGCAGCTGTCAAAAACAATATTGCAGAGACTGATTGCAAAACAACTGAAAAGGTTCTACATTCTACAAGAAAGCGCGGTTTTGTCCAATGGAGGTACGGGCAAACGGGACAAGGATGAGACCCTATTCGGATGAGTCATCATGAGTGGAAGATCGAGAGCCCCTAGCACTAAGGGCAGAGGAACAGACCTCGCAAAGATAGGCAGGAGCAAGGCCTAGTAAGCAGCGCCAGACTATGGCAGCTATCATGTACGCAATCCGCTGTTCAGAGGGGAGCCAGCGGAGAACGTCGCGCATGTAACTAGAGACATGGCCTAATTTTTGCATACAGCCGATAAAACTGCCAGCAGTTCTGCGTTCTGCAAGACCTGATCCAAGCACCCCAGTCGACCAACCGTGAGACCAGCGTAGAGCGAGCAACAGTAGTCAAGTCTAGTTGTGACGAAGGCATGGATAAGGGTGAATGCAGCAGAATCAGTAAGTGCACGAGCGGGCGACAGTGCGGAACCGGCGCAACTGGTAGAAGCAGTCACGACTAAGGATGTTGATATGGGAAATAAAGGTGAGTTCTCGGTCCAAGGTGACACACAACTAAGGAGAAAGTGAAATGGGGGATGACGGCATCGAGGGCAGCCATGTCTAACCTAGTCAGTTGCTGGCGGGTGTCCAGCCAGATGAACTGGGTTTCAGTGGAGTTAAGCCGTAACCGGTTAGATGATATCCCCCCCTCATAACCGGAGTGGTGGCAACAGAGTCAGAGGCAGAACAATGCAAGTAAGCCTGGACACCATCGTCTTCATATTGCTGGGCCAGTGCAGCATAGGAGCAAGAAGCAACGCAAGGTCGGAAGTAGGTAGGAAAACTGCATCTGCGCTATGATCAACAGTATAGGTAACGCTTGAACTTGAACGCAGTTGCTCAAAACTGACAACGACTAGTAAACTTACTGGTATAATAATATACTACAACAGCTGCGAGACATGCAAATACAGTTCTTCACCGGAATTTGTGCTAAAACGCACCTGCAGATATCTGGAAACTGAAAAGGCGAAGGAAGTGGTATGGAAGAGGGTGACGGGAGGAAGGTACAGGAAGGGAAAGAAATGGAGAAAAGGAAAGAAATGGAGAAAAGGGAGGGAGGGGGAAAGGGAAGGCTTGGAGCTTTAGCCCCCAAACCTGAAAGCCTGGCGCCGCCACTGTATATGCCCACAGTCTGATGCCCCTTGACAGCATCTGTGAACGATCTGTTTTTTCTGTCTCAATCTCTATCGAAAATAGATGAAAAGTTATATATTTTCAAGTCGCCTCCAGGCAATTTTGAGGTGAACTGATTAATCACGTTCATAGAAACATCCGAATATTTTATTTATAACAATTCTGCATGAGATGATAAGTGAATCAAGAAAACTGTCGTCGATAGCGATATTTGCATTTTCGATCGCATTCGTACAGATCACGAAGTTGTTGGAGTTCAATTGCAGGTCATCAGGTTCACCTTATGCTGGCTACGCGTGCCCTCCCTTATGCTTCAAAGATGGAGCTGCCTCTCTCTCTCTATAGGCCCTACATAACAACGAAGAGAATGATTATGATCGATGGTTTGCGTCTGAAAGAAAAATCGCCCTCTATTCATTATGAAGCGAACTCATTTTATAGCATAGGGGCCTACTACAAATAGTTAATAAGTTTTGTACAGAATTCTTATTTAATTAAGAGTAAACATTTTCGAAACTTGATGCAAAAATAGATTTAATGACGAAATTATGCGAATTTTAACATTTTTTGAGTGCGGGTCGATTAAATTTTATAAATCTTTCGAGAACAAATAAGTTAGGGGTCTGTGGAGTGTTTTCCGGGCAATTGTTGATTCAGCACTGTTAAAACTACTGTCCACACTTGGGAGGATATGCCGAACATTCTTTTCTCTTAGAAACGCTGCATCAGAGCTAAAGATTTTTAGACGCACCAAACGTAAAGTTAAATAGATTTTCGCTTGTGATTTAAAACATAACAATGTAAAGACGTTCAAGTTTCAAGCTCTCATTACCATTACTTAATTAACGAACCATTATGCTTCGTCCAACCAGCAATGTGGTCACCGAAAACTCGGAATAAAACTCTATTAGAATTCACAATGGAGGAATCATGCACTAGAGAGTGACATCAGGAATTTCCCCGCGGTAAATCCCGCGGATTGAGGACAATAATTGCGTTATACAGCAGTAATTCGTTTACTCTCGCGGTAGTACCGCGGTAATGGATAATGAGCCGGTGTAGGAGGCAGGGTGGACTCTAGGCACATTTTGTACTCTAGAGTCCATGGTACCTATAGGCACCGTGGACTCTAGAGTACAGCATCCCCAAACACGACAGTAGGAGGCAGGGTGGACTCTAGGCACATTTTGTACTCTAGAGTCCATTATACCTATAGGCACCGTGGACTCTAGAGTGCAATTAAATTAAATTAATCGTAATCGTAATCTCCAAACTTATATAGCGCCACTCGAAAGCCAAACGCAGGAAACCAGCTTATTCACGAGCGCTGCGTCTAGTCAGAGGGGTTGTCCAAAAGAGTAGTCCGGTTTCCAGAGGATCAGAGAGGGCACAGCAGATGTTAAGGTGTGTGCCTTTTAGGTCGAGGATTGGAATGTACAAGAAGAAACGATAGTTTTAAACAACATTTTATAAACTTGTTATTGCACGAGCGGGACGCGTGACGCTTATTATTTTATCGAACATACCATTGAACAAGAAATGCCTCATTTAGCAACCCTCATCAAGCTGCTAATGAGTGTTGCATGTCGTGTTTCGAATTGTTATCATTATCCATTGTTTATAATATGTTAGTTTATTTTTAATATTATTATGAAATTAAAATTGTATTAACGTTTAGGCCTAATGCAGAAGTAAACTCTAAACCCGAAGTAGCTAAATCGGAAGTTTGCAATAATAAGAGTTCTGAGGAAACTAGAGTAGGCCTACACAATGCCTGGGCTAGTGTGGAATCTAGAGTACAAATCACCTGCATAAAGTACGTTGTGCCTAGGAATAATTTAGCCTCTACACTATGATTAGATGAATAATTGCTTCATTTTCGATAAACTTGATTATAAAAGTTCATAAGGTATTTAATTGATGTCTTGTATGTTTGTTATTAAAAAAATATAGCTACTGTCAATTTCGCTACCATTTTAGAGTCTTTAATTTTTTAAATACATAATTTCTATGGCCAAACTAGAGTATGCAAAGCTTGAAGTCGTGTGGATCTAGGGTACAAATTACCTATGTACAGAGAGTAAGCTGTACCTAAGTATAATCTATCTCTACTATTCCTTTATTTCACAAACTCGTTGACACAAACGCAACAAGGTTACAAAATCAACAGTTTAGATAATGTACTCTAGAGTACGTTGAGCCTAGGTATGATGTAGCCTACTCTAGAGTAGCCTACGTTGTGTCTACGTACGATGTTCTCTAGAGTACGTTGTGCCTAGGTATGATGTTCTCTAGAGTACGTTGTGCCTAGGTATGATGTTCTCTAGAGTACGTTGTGCCTAGGTATGATGTACTCTAGAGTACGTTGTGCCTAGGTAAGGTGTACTCTAGAGTACGTTGTGCCTAGGTATTATATTATGTACTCTAGAGTACGTTGTGCCTAGGTATTATGTACTCTAGAGTACGTTTTGCCTAGGTATGGTGTACTCTAGAATACGTTGTGCCTAGGTATGATGTTCTCTAGAGTACGTTGTGCCTAGGTATGATGTTCTCTAGAGTACGTTGTGCCTAGGTATGATGTTCTCTAGAGTACGTTGTGCCTAGGTATGATGTACTCTAGAGTACGTTGTGCCTAGGTATGATGTACTCTAGAGTACGTTGTGCCTAGGTAAGGTGTACTCTAGAGTACGTTGTGCCTAGGTATTATATTATGTACTCTAGAGTACGTTTTGCCTAGGTATTATGTACTCAAGAGTACGTTTTGCCTAGGTAGGGTGTACTCTAGAATACGTTGTGCCTAGGTATGGTGTTCTCTAGAGTACGTAGTGCCTAGGTACGATGTACTCTAGAGTACGTTGTGCCTAGGTATTATATTATGTACTCTAGAGAACGTTGTGCCTAGGTATGATGTTCTCTAGAGTACGTTGTGCCTAGGTATGATGTTCTCTAGAATACGTTGTGCCTAGGTATGGTGTTCTCTAGAGTACGTAGTGCCTAGGTACGATGTTCTCTAGAGTACGTTGTGCCTAGGTATGATGTTCTCTAGAGTACGTTGTGCCTAGGTATGATGTACTCTAGAGTACGTTGTGCCTAGGTATGATGTACTCTAGAGTACGTTGTGCCTAGGTAGGTATGATGTACTCTAGAGTACGTTTTGCCTAGGTAAGGTGTACTCTAGAGTACGTTGTGCCTAGGTATTATATTATGTACTCTAGAGAACGTTGTGCCTAGGTATGATGTACTCTAGAGTACGTTTTGCCTAGGTATGGTGTACTCTAGAGTACGTTGTGCCTAGGTATGATGTACTCTAGAGTACGTTGTGCCTAGGTATGATGTACTCTAGAGTACGTTGTGCCTAGGTATGGTGTACTCTAGAGTACGTTTTGCCTAGGTATGATGTACTCTAGAGTACGTTGTGCCTAGGTATGATGTACTCTACACTAGGATTTGCTTCACCTCCGATAAATTAAATTATAACATTTTCATAAAGTATTTAATTGGTTTTTTTATATTTAATATTCTGTTCTGTTCTCAGCCATCCTCGTTTCGAGGGTCGGCCGCATCTTATTTAATATTAAAAATCAGTTACTGTTAATTTCGCTACCATTTTAAAGTCTTTAATTTTTTAAATACGTTACTTCTATAGCCTAACTAGAGTACGCAATGCCCGCAGTATACAGTGTCGAATCTGGGCTACTTAATGTTCTCGACAGTACGTTGAGCCTAGAGTACACCTTACCTGAATGGAGTACGTTATGCCTGGATGTCGGCTAGGCATTTCGTACTCTAGAGTCCGAGGTACCTGTAGGCGCGGTGGACTCTAGAGTACGTTGTGCCTAGGTATGATGTACTCTAGAGTACGTTGTGCCTAGGTATGATGTACTCTAGAGTACGTTTTAGCCTAGAGTCCACCTTACCTGCCACACCGGCGACAAAACCGCGGCAATTGTAACTACGGTATTATATTTCTATAGTTTATGCAGCATATAGACTACCAGTATATATAGTATACAGTAACTTACTTCCTTAGTTACAGCTACTTACTTACTTGGCTTAAAATTCCAGTTTCATTTCCATTCACTTTATGACGCAACAGGCTCATATCAATTGTACTTCCTGTTTATGGAATTCTTTTTAAATAAACTGTTCAAACAAAAAAGCGACCGAATTTGTTTAAAAGTCATTGTAGTTCAACTAAAAGTGTTATCGGCTTGTCTATGTTGATGAATTAATTTTTAACCTTGTAGTCACATGTCATTCTTAGATCTATAAGTACAATCTCAAATCAGTCCAGGGTGATGTTAAGAACTTGAAAACTGAAAAGAAGATTTTTTATATCCTGAAGCCAACTAGTGAGACATAGTCAGGGCCTGGTTAATGCAAACTGTCGACAAGATTATCTGTTTCTGGTGTATGTTTTAATAATGCAATCAGCAATACAATAGCTTCCTATTGTACAAGGCTTGTACAAGAAATCTAACCGGGTCCGCGGAAACTTCAGGCAAGAGTGTTATTCACTATGCTATCCCCTCTGATGAGGCGGGGATGAAAACGAACCATGCGGAGATGGGGTGGGGATGGGGAAGACTTAAGTTACTTGTTGCGGGGCGGGGATGGGGACGATATTGTCTCCCCGCGTCACTCTCTATCAGGCAGGCGACGTTTCGGCCTTTAGTTGCGATGGAAACAGTTTTTCTCTTGCGCATTAGCAGCACTGTTCCCTATGTAGGACATATATATAGCTAAATTGGATAATTAATTGTCTCCCCGCGTCACCCTCTAGCATGCACTAAAGCATATATAAAGTGAGAATCCAGACAGGCCATCAGCTTTATAAAATAAAATTGTAGGCGTATATTTAATAAGATCGATGATCGTCATGAAAATTGCAATCTCTTAGAGAAAATTGCATACAAATTATCCAAAATTAAATGGCCAAGGGCGGCGTCTTGGGCCGTCGCCCTGGGCGGCACTTCAACTCCGCACGCACCTGTTAATAAACTGTGGCGTTAATAAATGAATATTGAGACATCAGGTTTAAAAAATCGATAATATCTGCATAATTGAAAAACATATAATGGTATACGGTGTATAGTCACGACAGTCCACTAGGTGCAAAGAGATATCAGGAAGGAAAATATTTAGTTTGCGAATACGTTTGCATACAGCATTTGAGGATTCGGAACTGAAGATTACACGAAAGTTTGGAACTTCTTTGTTATAATCAGTAAGTATCATATTGTTTTAAACGCAGTGTAGGCCTATACTAACTGTCTTTATAAATGTCTTAGATTTTAGTGGTGACCTTTTGACTCTTTAACACAACAGAAACACTTTCACTCTGCTCGATGAGACAAAACTAGTCTCACCTCTTCAAGGAGTTCTATTCTGATTCATTGAAACCGCCGCCGCCGACTTTCTATTTTCTCAGCCTAAGCAAAACCCACTGCAACAGCTCCTAGCTATGCCTCCTTATCTTTCCTGACCAGCGCCGACTGTTGTTCACGCAATATCTTTAGTTGACTCCTCTGGCTGATGCAGTGCTTAAGTTGCGTTTTAAAATATTCGATTTTACAATTCTGAACACGATTGAATAATTCAGTTAACTGTATAACATTCTAGCCAGGAAACCGCGCCTGGTGACGGAGTCAAATCTAGAAAGAACAACGTTATGCGAGCGTGGGCGCAGATCGTGACCAGTATAATACAGGTGGTAGTAGGTAATGGAGGATATGTCCAGGATTATTCAAGATATTTCTAAAAAAGGTCTTGGTCGGCTGCTTTTTTTTACAGAGTTCCTCAACAGCAGGGAAAGATTTGGGTAGGAAGCCAAAGTGTACCAGCTTACGGAAGAGAGCACTTTAGAGAGGGATATGACCATTTTTATGCCACGTAGGATTGAAGGGCTTTGTTAAAGATTCACATTTGGTGGAGATATTTGAAGTCAATATCACAAGATAGCAGTCATCAGCATATTTTGAAGATACAATTGAAGCTGTGTAGAGGTTTTAGACCAGAGATGACTACCAAGAAGTTGACTGGACCCATGCCAAAACACTGTATTATACTGGCTTTGATGTCAGCCAAGGAAGAGATTACGCCGCGGAACTTGGTGCAATGACTACGCTTGCTCAAGAGAGAGAGAATCCAGTTGAAGATATTGGCAGGGATGGGTAGTTGATCGGTCAAGTAAGAGTTCCTGACCGTATCAAAGGCCTTAGAGAAATCTAGAGAAACAAGGCGGAAATAAGGTTAAGATTTGAGTAAGTTAATAATAAAGTCAGTGATGTTACCATTGCTCCATCACCCACCCACTCACCCTGCCAATTTCTGCAGCATGGTACAATCGTTGACTGAAAAACATAACCATTGTTGTAGCACAATTCAAAAAGGAAATGCTTCGCAAGGAGGTCAAGTTAAAGTCAAACATATGTACTATATTATTTCATTTTATGGAAACGACTAGGCCTTTGTATAGTCCTATGTTCGACAAAAGTTCAAGTATTTATCGCATGGCCGAATTTCAAGCGTGATAATTTAATTTCATCGCCTCTGCAAAATTAATGGAATGATGATACTTAAAGAACGTACAGGCCTAGGCCTACGCCAACATCTTTTGAGACCTTACTGCTCTGCAGAATAAGATATTAAAAAACCAGCGTTTAAGTTTGCTTTTTCCTGTCATTTTTCTTTCGTTTCGCTTGACATTTATTCAAAATGAGACGTTTTTGTAAGGGTTACAATAATTTGAAAATAGGCTGAAGAAAAGGCACAAAAGAATTATTTTCGTCGGAAACTAATTGTCAAAACATTTTCCGGAATTAAGTGCAAATATGGATTTCAATTAATTAGAAGATTTAATGATTCAAGTATCGGCCAGTATAAAACGTTTGAGCACATCTCAAAGAATATGCGAAGATGTAAAAGTAGCCTATGTACTTACCCATTTAAGATGAACTGACGATGTATTTTATCTTTGTAGATTCTTCAGTCAACGATTGTACAATGCTGCAGAAATTGGTAGCGTTGAAGTTTCTGACCTTAGCATTTGTATGTTTAACAACAGAAGCCCAGGTTGTTAAGAAAGGTAGGGGCCTGTGTATTTTTACGCTGCATGAGCAGAATTTTAGGCATTCTCTTTGAAGATGATTATACTGGAAGCATAAACAACTGGTTGAACAAAATAACCACTGACTGAGGAAATCTCGGTTAGGTATCAATAGTAAGATCTATTTAGCTACTCCAGTTATGGCTTATTAATGTTTTATAAATATATTAGTGCTATTTATATCATTTATCACAAAACTGCCAGTATAATATCACCGGTGACAATACAGCAATTGTCATTTGACTTAAAATCCACCCATTGTGTGGCTGCTTTAATGCTAGACAATAACTAGATGTATAAAATTATGTGTAATGCATGAGTTATATAATATTTTATTGTAATCAGCAGATTGTGTTCTTGATATTCTGCCTCTTCCAATGTAGGCGCAAGTATAAAGCATAATTGAGAAGTACAATATATTGTACAGTTCTAAACTTCTAACAAGATCTAGATACGGAGGCTGACGAAGAAATCGCTCTTATTTCTTAGTCGTGGTTCTTAGTATGTAAGTATGTATCTCGCTATTTCTTTAGCGCCTCACAAGGACACTTAACGTGGCAAACTAGCAGATCTGAAATGGCGCATCTTAGGATGGCTTGGAAACGTTTCTTGAGCTGTCTGTGACGAAATAGTTCGTGTTCCAGGCGGATGATCCAATGCATACGGAAAGACGTCTTACGGTGGCTGTGGAGCATCAGATCTCCACGGGCCTCTGAACGTAATAATCTCGACTAGGCTGGCCAGAAACAGAAACGCACATGTTTCTGATAAGTCAGGTGTCACACCGAGCCACTGACTATCAAAGCTCTTCCCATTAGGAGAATTTTAAGGGTGACCCTGTCTTCGACTGGAAGCCAGTGCTGCATACCTCGCATATAGCTCGAAATATGCGAGAATTCTGGCGCAGCGAAGTTCAGCATGGACTTATGCAATAGTCCATGCGCGCCACAATTTAGGAGTGAACGAGAGTCACAGCGGCGTTGAACGATAAATTGCGCTATATTACTCTAGTTTGATGATTTTTTTAAACATTCGCATGCAGGGAGCTCCTTCATAAATAGGTCTCATCCAGAAGCACTCCATGATCCCGGACAACACGCTCCACTTTCCAATCTGGAAAGGCTGTCCTTATCCATCGTTGCTCTCGCTTGTCTTATTCCCAACCATACAAATTCTGTCTTTCCCGGGTCAAGTCTCAGCCGATTTGAAGACAGCTATTTAGATAATTGATTCTATTGGATTGCATCTTTAAGGCTAGAACAGCTGGTCTTTGGCATCAATTTAAAATGCGGAAACACTGAGATGGTTAATTTTGAAAATATATTTATATGGACCATGGAGCACATGCCTGGGCAGGTGTCAAACAAGCGCCAGTATTTTCATCGCCTCGACCTACAAAAGAACATTAGCAATATGTAGCCCATAGGCCTACTCGTATCGAGAAATCATTACACTAACATTCTGAGTTGCTGAAAGTGTTCTAAGCAACATGCATAACAGATGTATACATCAGTTAGTCATATTACGATGAATTGTACAGTGTAATGTGTCATCGCATTTGCATATAGATAGAACATGCCCTACGAATTGGATCTGGCAACCCTCGAATCCCTCCGTGTGCTACTACATTAGCACCGAACGCCTTGGTTTTCACGCTGCTGATAAAAGTTGCAAAGACAAATCTTCCTCACTCGCATTGGCCTTATCTTCAGACGAACATGTATACATATCCAGTGAACTGATTGCACTGAAGAGGTAAATTCCTAATGATGTCATTCCAGTGCGCACGGTGATTTTAACTCATGCTGTGATGCTATGAATTTATGTAACCAAGGCACTAACATAGTCTGAAAGAGTTTATGAATAATCACTCCCATGTTTCTTTCGTCCTCACACACGTTCAATACTTTATCCCATTTCATATGGAAAATCTTCTCCATTTGCATCACTGAGCACATTTCCAAATAGTGAGGGCTGTTAGATCGAAAATTTAAGCGGATGGGGACCGGCTGGACAAAAGCACCAAACTTTCTGTGTACTTAGGTTTGGTCATATGGTAATAGTTTTTGGTAGGAGCCACGCGATCCGACCACGGGGTCACCCCTCAAAACTGCATTTCAACCAAGATGGCGCCAACACAGAAAACAGTATATATCAGGTCATAGGTAAGCTACAAAAACAAACGAAGTATCAAATTTAACATTATCAAGGCCAAGGAATCGATTTATCATAGTGGCAATAGTGTCCGAATGTTACTATCCAAGATGGCGGTCAATATGGCCGCCAAAACACAAAAATATGTATATATCAGGTCAGAGGTAAGCTGCAATAGCAAATGAAGTGTCGAATATAATATTTTCAAGGTCAAGGAATCGATTTATCGTAGTGGCAATAGTGTCCCAATGTTACTATCCAAGATGGCGGTCAATATGGCGGCCAACACACATAAATATGTATATATCAGGTCAGAGGTAAGCTGCAAATGCAAATGACGTGTCTCTCTCGGTTCACCCGTAGTTAGCATGAGGTGGCGACCCAGGTCAGAAATACAATTGAGGCCAGCGGTATTGATGGGACCCAGCGTTTCCAGGGCTAGCGGTATGAAAACGTGTGTTTCTAGACAGGCGTGATATTTCTGTGTCTTCCTGTCCTCTGCCAGACTCGCCGCTGCCCCCGCTCTGGCTGCTGATGCCGTAAGGTACGACGGTGCCAGAGTGTCTATAACCGTGGCGTCCCACACCAGACTTCTGCCGGCTTTCCAAGGGATGAGGGTGATCCCATCCGGTCTTTTTCCGTCGGATCGGAACAACCCCTGCGGTTCTTTGATTGTTGGGAACCCAGCTTTCGATAAAGCACGGTACACCAGGTCGTTGATGGCCCCGTGGCGTGCCACTCGGCCAAAGCCCAGAGAGCAGGACAAACCATGCTCGCCCCTAGCGGTGACTGCTGCACCGCAAGCGCTCTAGTGAGGGCTGTTAGCAAGATGAAGGGGACCGGTTGGACAAAAGCACCAAACTTTCTGTGTACTTAGGTTTGGTCATATGGTAATGGTTTTTGGTAGGAGCCACGCGATCCGACCACGGGGTCACCCCTCAAAAATGCATTTTAACCAAAATGGCGGCCAATAATGGCGCCAACACAGAAAACAGTATATATCAGGTCATAGGTAAGCTACAATAGCAAATAAAGTGTCGAATATAAAATTTTCAAGGTCAAAGGAATCGATTTATCGTAGTGGCAATAGTGTCCGAATATTACTATCCAAGATGGCGTCCAATATGGCCGCCAACACACACAAATATGTATATCTCAGCTCATAAAGCCTGGATGAGGGGAGGCCTTTGGAACCGCTCTTCGGGACCATCATCTTCTCAGCACTGACGAAAACTCAAAGGCGGACTGTCTGAGCTGTTTGATTCTTTTTGTAGCGCTCACAACAGCAGAAGCAGATCCTCTAAGGTTTTGACTTTGAAGATCTCTTTATGATTTCTTGGATTGTAGCATTCCCGCACTATTGCCACTTCATTTGTTATTGTGGCTTACCAATCCATTCATTTATTCAAGGAATTTGATATTACGCCCCTTCAGGAGACCTACTCAGAGGCGCTCCCAGCCCAGCTTCGGCACTAATAATTAGACTTTAGTAACTTATTAAATGCAGGGGCACTACCCCTAGGCAGTAGACGAATCTCTAATGGGAGACCATTCTAGATGGAAGGTCCAACCATTGAGAAGGCACGGTGCTGCCTAATTGAGGAGCGAGCCCGAGGGACTAAGAGTTCTCCCCAGCAGAAGATCGGAAGACTCGACGGCTGCAGCTGTATCAGAAAGCGGACGACAAAGATCACTCCGATTGGCCGAGGCACAGCCAAGGATGCACCGCCAGACCAAAACAGCAACCCTATTAGAGATGCGTTGTGGGGCAGAGAGCCAGTACAATACATCCCACATATAATACAGAAACAGGAGCATATTTTGGGAAAGCCCCTCTAACACGAGCAGCTGAACGAAAAACCGGTCACGGCGCCCAATTAGTCCAAGTGATTCTGTGGCAAACCCACCAGGATCAAATTGCAGTAATCCAATCTGCCAGTAATAAAAGCATGGATAAGGATCACAGCAGCGTCACGGGATAGGGAGCGAGAAATAACCCTCAATGACGTAGCTAATAGCAGCTAAGGGGCAAGCTCATTTATGTGCTGAGGAAAACAAAGTTCTTGATCCAAAGTTACCTCAAGTCCCGGACCGAATTCAATAAGGTGACATGCGGGAACTTTTCCGAAACCAGGCATCGGTCAATGCTCGCCAGCCGTCTACCACAACCCAAACAAATGAATTGATTCTTAGAGGCGTTTAGAAGCAGGCGATTGGATGCTAACCAAATGGAAGGGCATCCATAGCTTGGCACATCTGCTGAACGGCAATCCACCCCGCAGTTGGGGTGGCAATGAGTGTAGGTTTGCACATCGTCAGCAT
Source organism: Aporrectodea caliginosa (assembly GCA_020284085.1). Taxonomy (NCBI): domain Eukaryota; kingdom Metazoa; phylum Annelida; class Clitellata; order Crassiclitellata; family Lumbricidae; genus Aporrectodea; species Aporrectodea caliginosa. Next base: position 1,742,174 of record JACEVL010000085.1, on the reverse strand, counting down.
ACAGCCTAGCTGGTACAGAAGTACACATGACGCCCGCAAAGACCCCAATACCAGACGATTAGATAATATAAAGCAATGGGCCCAGCACTAAAACCTATGGGACACCAAAAGGGGCTAGAACCCAGCTGAACCTACAGGAGCCAAAGACTACACGATTAGTGCGCTCTGACAGAAAGGATCGAAGTTACTCTAGCGGTTTGTCTGTCAGCCCAAAAAAAGCAGAAAGGCGTTGAAGGAGTAAAACTTATTATGGTCAAGAGAGTCAAAAACTGAGCTGACATCGAAGATGGTCAGGAGAGAGAGATGTCTGACATCTATGGCGCCATAGAGGTCAGACAGTGCTGAGGCGTCTCCATAGAGTGATTCTTCCTAAAGCCAGACTGCTGGGAGGAAAGCAAACCATTTATATCTAGATAAACAATAGCAACAATACATTCCAGAACCTTAGAAGGAAATGTAACATTTGCAATTAGGCGGTAATTTGCCTAATCACTTGAATCCAGTCCATCCAGCTTCAAGACTGGGTACAGGATCGAGCTCGCACGCTTTTGGCGCGATTAAATTGAGCATTCGTAGCTCAGCACTCGTGACCTCTATATTGGACGCCATCTTGGATAGTAACATTCGGACACTATTGCCACTACGATAAATCGATTCCCTTGACCTTGAAAATATTATATTCGACACTTCATTTGCTATTGTAGCTTACCTCTGACCTGATATATACATATTTTTGTGTGTTGGCGGCCATATTGACCGCCATCCAGTGTGATTCTCCTTACAGATTTTATTTTAGTTATACTTACAGATATAGTTAATGATTTTTTATTTTTAGTTATAGTTATAGTTATAGTTAATATTATTTTTTAGTTATAGTTATAGTTATAGTTAATGGATTTTATTTTAGTTAATTTTAGTTACTACTTAGTTACAATAATTAAGGCTATAACCAAAATTGTGCGTATTAACACGCTGACAATTTGCTCAGAGCTTTGAAAGCCTTTGAAGCATGAATGCAATTCAGCTTCATGAATACACGAGTTTCCAAAGTAACTGACAAATTGCATAATAAAAATATCGCATTTTGTTCTCATTTATGTCGAATTTGTCCATACTGCACTTCCTATTTTTGTTTTTGTATTAACTAAAACCTGATGAATTTCTGTTAGTCTTATTGGCGCCATCTTGGTTGTTATGCAGTTAATGAGGGTTTTTACCCCGTGGTCGGATAGCGTGGCTCCTACCGAAATCAATTTATTTTCGTTAAACCTAAGTACACAGAAAGTTTCGTGCTATCGTTAAGCGGTCCCCTTGCGCGCCAATCTTCGATAGTAACATTCCTCACTAGTTTGCCACTACGATAAATCGATTCCGTGACCTTGAAAATATTATATTCGACACTTCATTTGCCACTGTAGCTTACCTCTGACCTGATATATACATATTTTTTTGTGTGTTGGCGGCCATATTGGACGCCATCTTGATAGTGCAACATTCGGACACTATTGCCACTAGGATAAATCGATTCCTTTGACCCTTTGATAATGTTAAATTTGATACTTATTTGTTTTTGTAGCTTACATATGACCTGAAATATACTGTGTTTTCTTTGTTGGCGCTTGGCTATTGGCCGCCATCTTGGTTAAAAATGCATTTTTGAGGGTGACCCCATTCGGATCGCGTGGCTCCTACCAAAACCATTTCCATATGACCAAACCTAAGTACACAGAAAGTTTGGTGCTTTGTCCAACCGGTCCCTTCATCTTGCTAACAGCCCTCACTACGCCACATATGCAGAGTTTACAGCCAATGGCGATTAATTTGAAGACTAATCTGTAGACCCGGGATACGTAGACCACTCCCATTAACAGCAACAAATTGAAGGAAGAGCACTTCGGGCTTGAGGTAGACCAAACACAGTCGAGGTGCAATACGGTAATCGGCAATCCGTACAACAAACAACGTGCCTTCATTAATAGGCTACACGCTTTGAGTGTATTCGCACTTGCGTAACAATGTTGACCCAATCGTAATAGTAATTGTAAATCTATATAGCGATACTTCGACCAGCTGCCAATGTTTCGCTTATGTGCACCCTCCATGCAGCCTACACTGGACTATACTCGATGTTTAATAATGTTCCAAAAAGGCAATCTTTATTTGAGCTGTTCAGATTTGCGTTTGAAGTCAACTAAAATCGGGTGTTTGAATTGTTATTTAGAGTTCGCGCCTAAAACCAAATGAACAGCTAACTCTTAATTTCGCAGAATTTATCTAAACTAAATCCTTTTATTAGTAGTCGTAGATTTTAACTTCTATCGCGCTGGTGTCTAATGTACAAGGCATCAACCGATAGTGCATCAAATTTCCGTGAACAGGCCAGTATCCAAAGCTAAGCTCACAAACAGGCAAGCAGACACGCGCACACACTATGCATGGATGTGTCGCTCTGTATCTATCGGTGTGTGCATCTGTACGGGTGTAACATTCTAGCCAGGAAACCGCGCCTGGTGACGGAGTCAAATCTAGAAAGAACAACGTTATGCGAGCGTGGGCGCAGATCGTGACCAGTATAATACAGGTGGTAGTAGGTAATGGAGGATATGTCCAGGATTATTCAAGATATTTCTAAAAAAGGTCTTGGTCGGCTGCTTTTTTTTACAGAGTTCCTCAACAGCAGGGAAAGATTTGGGTAGGAAGCCAAAGTGTACCAGCTTACGGAAGAGAGCACTTTAGAGAGGGATATGACCATTTTTATGCCACGTAGGATTGAAGGGCTTTGTTAAAGATTCACATTTGGTGGAGATATTTGAAGTCAATATCACAAGATAGCAGTCATCAGCATATTTTGAAGATACAATTGAAGCTGTGTAGAGGTTTTAGACCAGAGATGACTACCAAGAAGTTGACTGGACCCATGCCAAAACACTGTATTATACTGGCTTTGATGTCAGCCAAGGAAGAGATTACGCCGCGGAACTTGGTGCAATGACTACGCTTGCTCAAGAGAGAGAGAATCCAGTTGAAGATATTGGCAGGGATGGGTAGTTGATCGGTCAAGTAAGAGTTCCTGACCGTATCAAAGGCCTTAGAGAAATCTAGAGAAACAAGGCGGAAATAAGGTTAAGATTTGAGTAAGTTAATAATAAAGTCAGTGATGTTACCATTGCTCCATCACCCACCCACTCACCCTGCCAATTTCTGCAGCATGGTACAATCGTTGACTGAAAAACATAACCATTGTTGTAGCACAATTCAAAAAGGAAATGCTTCGCAAGGAGGTCAAGTTAAAGTCAAACATATGTACTATATTATTTCATTTTATGGAAACGACTAGGCCTTTGTATAGTCCTATGTTCGACAAAAGTTCAAGTATTTATCGCATGGCCGAATTTCAAGCGTGATAATTTAATTTCATCGCCTCTGCAAAATTAATGGAATGATGATACTTAAAGAACGTACAGGCCTAGGCCTACGCCAACATCTTTTGAGACCTTACTGCTCTGCAGAATAAGATATTAAAAAACCAGCGTTTAAGTTTGCTTTTTCTGTCATTTTTCTTTCGTTTCGCTTGACATTTATTCAAAATGAGACGTTTTTGTAAGGGTTACAATAATTTGAAAATAGGCTGAAGAAAAGGCACAAAAGAATTATTTTCGTCGGAAACTAATTGTCAAAACATTTTCCGGAATTAAGTGCAAATATGGATTTCAATTAATTAGAAGATTTAATGATTCAAGTATCGGCCAGTATAAAACGTTTGAGCACATCTCAAAGAATATGCGAAGATGTAAAAGTAGCCTATGTACTTACCCATTTAAGATGAACTGACGATGTATTTTATCTTTGTAGATTCTTCAGTCAACGATTGTACAATGCTGCAGAAATTGGTAGCGTTGAAGTTTCTGACCTTAGCATTTGTATGTTTAACAACAGAAGCCCAGGTTGTTAAGAAAGGTAGGGGCCTGTGTATTTTTACGCTGCATGAGCAGAATTTTAGGCATTCTCTTTGAAGATGATTATACTGGAAGCATAAACAACTGGTTGAACAAAATAACCACTGACTGAGGAAATCTCGGTTAGGTATCAATAGTAAGATCTATTTAGCTACTCCAGTTATGGCTTATTAATGTTTTATAAATATATTAGTGCTATTTATATCATTTATCACAAAACTGCCAGTATAATATCACCGGTGACAATACAGCAATTGTCATTTGACTTAAAATCCACCCATTGTGTGGCTGCTTTAATGCTAGACAATAACTAGATGTATAAAATTATGTGTAATGCATGAGTTATATAATATTTTATTGTAATCAGCAGATTGTGTTCTTGATATTCTGCCTCTTCCAATGTAGGCGCAAGTATAAAGCATAATTGAGAAGTACAATATATTGTACAGTTCTAAACTTCTAACAAGATCTAGATACGGAGGCTGACGAAGAAATCGCTCTTATTTCTTAGTCGTGGTTCTTAGTATGTAAGTATGTATCTCGCTATTTCTTTAGCGCCTCACAAGGACACTTAACGTGGCAAACTAGCAGATCTGAAATGGCGCATCTTAGGATGGCTTGGAAACGTTTCTTGAGCTGTCTGTGACGAAATAGTTCGTGTTCCAGGCGGATGATCCAATGCATACGGAAAGACGTCTTACGGTGGCTGTGGAGCATCAGATCTCCACGGGCCTCTGAACGTAATAATCTCGACTAGGCTGGCCAGAAACAGAAACGCACATGTTTCTGATAAGTCAGGTGTCACACCGAGCCACTGACTATCAAAGCTCTTCCCATTAGGAGAATTTTAAGGGTGACCCTGTCTTCGACTGGAAGCCAGTGCTGCATACCTCGCATATAGCTCGAAATATGCGAGAATTCTGGCGCAGCGAAGTTCAGCATGGACTTATGCAATAGTCCATGCGCGCCACAATTTAGGAGTGAACGAGAGTCACAGCGGCGTTGAACGATAAATTGCGCTATATTACTCTAGTTTGATGATTTTTTTAAACATTCGCATGCAGGGAGCTCCTTCATAAATAGGTCTCATCCAGAAGCACTCCATGATCCCGGACAACACGCTCCACTTTCCAATCTGGAAAGGCTGTCCTTATCCATCGTTGCTCTCGCTTGTCTTATTCCCAACCATACAAATTCTGTCTTTCCCGGGTCAAGTCTCAGCCGATTTGAAGACAGCTATTTAGATAATTGATTCTATTGGATTGCATCTTTAAGGCTAGAACAGCTGGTCTTTGGCATCAATTTAAAATGCGGAAACACTGAGATGGTTAATTTTGAAAATATATTTATATGGACCATGGAGCACATGCCTGGGCAGGTGTCAAACAAGCGCCAGTATTTTCATCGCCTCGACCTACAAAAGAACATTAGCAATATGTAGCCCATAGGCCTACTCGTATCGAGAAATCATTACACTAACATTCTGAGTTGCTGAAAGTGTTCTAAGCAACATGCATAACAGATGTATACATCAGTTAGTCATATTACGATGAATTGTACAGTGTAATGTGTCATCGCATTTGCATATAGATAGAACATGCCCTACGAATTGGATCTGGCAACCCTCGAATCCCTCCGTGTGCTACTACATTAGCACCGAACGCCTTGGTTTTCACGCTGCTGATAAAAGTTGCAAAGACAAATCTTCCTCACTCGCATTGGCCTTATCTTCAGACGAACATGTATACATATCCAGTGAACTGATTGCACTGAAGAGGTAAATTCCTAATGATGTCATTCCAGTGCGCACGGTGATTTTAACTCATGCTGTGATGCTATGAATTTATGTAACCAAGGCACTAACATAGTCTGAAAGAGTTTATGAATAATCACTCCCATGTTTCTTTCGTCCTCACACACGTTCAATACTTTATCCCATTTCATATGGAAAATCTTCTCCATTTGCATCACTGAGCACATTTCCAAATAGTGAGGGCTGTTAGATCGAAAATTTAAGCGGATGGGGACCGGCTGGACAAAAGCACCAAACTTTCTGTGTACTTAGGTTTGGTCATATGGTAATAGTTTTTGGTAGGAGCCACGCGATCCGACCACGGGTCACCCCTCAAAACTGCATTTCAACCAAGATGGCGCCAACACAGAAAACAGTATATATCAGGTCATAGGTAAGCTACAAAAACAAACGAAGTATCAAATTTAACATTATCAAGGCCAAGGAATCGATTTATCATAGTGGCAATAGTGTCCGAATGTTACTATCCAAGATGGCGGTCAATATGGCCGCCAAAACACAAAAATATGTATATATCAGGTCAGAGGTAAGCTGCAATAGCAAATGAAGTGTCGAATATAATATTTTCAAGGTCAAGGAATCGATTTATCGTAGTGGCAATAGTGTCCCAATGTTACTATCCAAGATGGCGGTCAATATGGCGGCCAACACACATAAATATGTATATATCAGGTCAGAGGTAAGCTGCAAATGCAAATGACGTGTCTCTCTCGGTTCACCCGTAGTTAGCATGAGGTGGCGACCCAGGTCAGAAATACAATTGAGGCCAGCGGTATTGATGGGACCCAGCGTTTCCAGGGCTAGCGGTATGAAAACGTGTGTTTCTAGACAGGCGTGATATTTCTGTGTCTTCCTGTCCTCTGCCAGACTCGCCGCTGCCCCGCTCTGGCTGCTGATGCCGTAAGGTACGACGGTGCCAGAGTGTCTATAACCGTGGCGTCCCACACCAGACTTCTGCCGGCTTTCCAAGGGATGAGGGTGATCCCATCCGGTCTTTTTCCGTCGGATCGGAACAACCCCTGCGGTTCTTTGATTGTTGGGAACCCAGCTTTCGATAAAGCACGGTACACCAGGTCGTTGATGGCCCCGTGGCGTGCCACTCGGCCAAAGCCCAGAGAGCAGGACAAACCATGCTCGCCCCTAGCGGTGACGCTGCCTGCTGCACCGCAAGCGCTCTAGTGAGGGCTGTTAGCAAGATGAAGGGGACCGGTTGGACAAAAGCACCAAACTTTCTGTGTACTTAGGTTTGGTCATATGGTAATGGTTTTTGGTAGGAGCCACGCGATCCGACCACGGGGTCACCCCTCAAAACTGCATTTTAACCAAAATGGCGGCCAATAATGGCGCCAACACAGAAAACAGTATATATCAGGTCATAGGTAAGCTACAATAGCAAATAAAGTGTCGAATATAAAATTTTCAAGGTCAAGGAATCGATTTATCGTAGTGGCAATAGTGTCCGAATATTACTATCCAAGATGGCGTCCAATATGGCCGCCAACACACACAAATATGTATATCTCAGCTCATAAAGCCTGGATGAGGGGAGGCCTTTGGAACCGCTCTTCGGGACCATCATCTTCTCAGCACTGACGAAAACTCAAAGGCGGACTGTCTGAGCTGTTTGATTCTTTTTGTAGCGCTCACAACAGCAGAAGCAGATCCTCTAAGGTTTGTACTTTGAAGATCTCTTTATGATTTCTTGGATTGTAGCATTCCCGCACTATTGCCACTTCATTTGTTATTGTGGCTTACCTATCCATTCATTTATTCAAGGAATTTGATATTACGCCCCTTCAGGAGACCTACTCAGAGGCGCTCCCAGCCCAGCTTCGGCACTAATAATTAGACTTTAGTAACTTATTAAATGCAGGGGCACTACCCCTAGGCAGTAGACGAATCTCTAATGGGAGACCATTCTAGATGGAAGGTCCAACCATTGAGAAGGCACGGTGCTGCCTAATTGAGGAGCGAGCCCGAGGGACTAAGAGTTCTCCCCCAGCAGAAGATCGGAAGACTCGACGGCTGCAGCTGTATCAGAAAGCGGACGACAAAGATCACTCCGATTGGCCGAGGCACAGCCAAGGATGCACCGCCAGACCAAAACAGCAACCCTATTAGAGATGCGTTGTGGGGCAGAGAGCCAGTACAATACATCCCACATATAATACAGAAACAGGAGCATATTTTGGGAAAGCCCCTCTAACACGAGCAGCTGAACGAAAAACCGGTCACGGCGCCCAATTAGTCCAAATTGCTCTGTGGCAAACCCACCAGGATCAAATTGCAGTAATCCAATCTGCCAGTAATAAAAGCATGGATAAGGATCACAGCAGCGTCACGGGATAGGGAGCGAGAAATAACCCTCAATGACGTAGCTAATAGCAGCTAAGGGGCAAGCTCATTTATGTGCTGAGGAAAACAAAGTTCTTGATCCAAAGTTACCTCAAGTCCCGGACCGAATTCAATAAGGTGACATGCGGGAACTTTTCCGAAACCAGGCATCGGTCAATGCTCGCCAGCCGTCTACCACAGCCCAAACAAATGAATTGATTCTTAGAGGCGTTTAGAAGCAGGCGATTGGATGCTAACCAAATGGAAGGGCATCCATAGCTTGGCACATCTGCTGAACGGCAATCCACCCCGCAGTTGGGGTGGCAATGAGTGTAGGTTTGCACATCGTCAGCATACAGCCTAGCTGGTACAGAAGTACACATGACGCCCGCAAAGACCCCAATACCAGACGATTAGATAATATAAAGCAATGGGCCCAGCACTAAAACCTATGGGACACCAAAAGGGGCTAGAACCCAGCTGAACCTACAGGAGCCAAAGACTACACGATTAGTGCGCTCTGACAGAAAGGATCGAAGTTACTCTAGCGGTTTGTCTGTCAGCCCAAAAAAAGCAGAAAGGCGTTGAAGGAGTAAAACTTATTATGGTCAAGAGAGTCAAAAACTGAGCTGACATCGAAGATGGTCAGGAGAGAGAGAGATGTCTGACATCTATGGCGCCATAGAGGTCAGACAGTGCTGAGGCGTCTCCATAGAGTGATTCTTCCTAAAGCCAGACTGCAGGGAGGAAAGCAAACCATTTATATCTAGATAAACAATAGCAACAATACATTCCAGAACCTTAGAAGGAAATGTAACATTTGCAATTAGGCGGTAATTTGCCTAATCACTTGAATCCAGTCCATCCAGCTTCAAGACTGGGTACAGGATCGAGCTCGCACGCTTTTGGCGCGATTAAATTGAGCATTCGTAGCTCAGCACTCGTGACCTCTATATTGGACGCCATCTTGGATAGTAACATTCGGACACTATTGCCACTACGATAAATCGATTCCCTGACCTGTAAAAAAAATATTATATTCGACACTTCATTTGCTATTGCAGCTTACCTCTGACCTGATATATACATATTTTTGTGTGTTGGCCGCCATATTGACCGCCATCTTGGATAGTAACATTGGGACACTATTGCCACTACGATAAATCGATTCCTTGACCTTGAAAATATTATATTCGACACTTCATTTGCTATTGCAGCTTACCTCTGACCTGATATATACATATTTTTGTGTGTTTTGGCGGCCATATTGACCGCCATCTTGGATAGTAACATTCGGACACTATTGCCACTATGATAAATCGATTCCTTGGCCTTGATAATGTTAAATTTGATACTTCGTTTGTTTTTGTAGCTTACCTATGACCTGATATATACTGTTTTCTGTGTTGGCGCCATCTTGGTTGAAATGCAGTTTTGAGGGGTGACCCCGTGGTCGGATCGCGTGGCTCCTACCAAAAACTATTACCATATGACCAAACCTAAGTACACAGAAAGTTTGGTGCTTTTGTCCAGCCGGTCCCCTTCCGCTTAAATTTTCGATCTAACAGCCCTCACTAGTTTCCACATCGTCCAAAATCACTCAACCGTTTCCTTATTCCTATCTTATTTAAACTCATTCCTTTTCTGCTTGTATGTAGCATAGTAGTATAAACTCATGTTGTTCTCTGAACATTCCTTGCTAACTTCTGTTTAAACCTTGCCATTGCCTTCTTGTTATCTACAGCTGTCTATTTAGTCTTTCAACACCATTCTCGTCAATGAGTCGTTGCGAAATTGACTCAATAGAATCTACTTCACCCTCTTGTTCTTCTGAGTCTACTGTTGTATCAACCAAAATAGTTTATGTCTTCGAAGCATATAGGCTTTTACAATTTATACGAAATATGTCTTGAATAATAATAATAATAATAATAATAATAATAATAATAATAATAATAATAATAATAATAATAATAATAATAATAATAATAATAATAATAATAATAATAATAATAATAATAATAAATAATAATTATTATTATAATAATAATAATAATAATAATAATAATAATAATAATATCTAACTAGTAATAAGAATCTGCAATACTTTGCTTTCAGAAGAGGATGTAAGGCCAGAGTGGAATGTGCCAATTTTTGGATCGGACTGAGAACCTTGAGTTCGAAGTCCAATTGGACGCATGTTGATGGATCACAGATTTCGCCAGCAACCAGTTTTTGGGATAAAGGCTACCCATCAGGAAAAGGTAACTGTGGCTTAATGCATGTGCAGGACAGCGATCAGGAGGTGATCGCATACTGGAGGGACGAAAACTGTGACGAACCACGGCCATACATATGCAAGCAAGGTAAGTGTTTGTCGTTGGGCAATCCAAAATGAGAAAACGATGCTGTAATAGGGGCTCACAAATGACAAAACAGGAGAATGTAGACACATTATGGGAATCTGGCTTAGATAACTTCACATCTAACTATGAAACGGATCGGCAGAAGAAGATAAGTATTTTGCAAACAGTGAGAGAAGTGAGAGAATCATTGAATTGGCTGGAATCGAAACTTTTGAAAGTTCTGATAACTTATGTTATCCCACTCCTGAAGTCAATTTATCCTGATTTCACATATTCATCCCGTGTCCGCGACTTGGATGTCACCATTGATAGCACCCTGTCGTTCTGCGAGCACCTTATGCACTTGACGCGCTCATGTTACTATCATCTGAGGCGTCTGAGAGCCATCAGAAGATCTGATTTCTCTTCTGTCTTTACAACCATATAGTCCATGCTTTCATCTGCTGTCGCATTGACTACTGCAATTCACTATTTGCTGGGTTTCCCAAGGCAAGATTATCCTCCCTTCAGTCGGTTATGGACTCGGCAGCCAGGCTCATCGCCCGTCTCCCTCGCTACTCTCACATCTCCACCAATGTTCTACGCTGGCTCCCCGTTGCCTCTCGTATCCAATACAAAGTACTGCTCTTAGTCTTAAGAACTCAACTGGGTCTAGCTCTTAAATATCTTTGTGACTTAATGCGCAAACCTCTATCTGCTGTTTCTTCCCGCCCTCTCCGCTCTGCGGATCGACTTGATCTCCTAGGACTGCCATGGCCCAACACAGTGCCTTCGCCATCGTGGGCCCTTATATATGTGGAATGATCTCCCCCCTCAATCCGTAGTTTTTAGTCGGGGTACCACCCTCATCCCTTCGTTGCTTGAAGACAAGAAAGAAATTTTCTCGGGCTGTCACGCTGAGAGCGCCTTTGAATAGCTAGTTCTGTAAGACGCGCTTTGTAAATTCTCAGGTATACGATACGATGTTATCTGTAAACTCTAACGTCCTCGTGGAAGACCATGGCTAAGTAACTCAGTTCCAAACACATAAAGTTTACGATGAGTTTAAGTTTAAAACTTGTTTTGATGAGTTTGTTACCCATAGTTGACTCTACGTCTGAAACTAGTGGAGGCGAGCATGTCATGCTCTAAACTAGTGGAGCCAATTAGGAGCCTGGGCGCAGAATCAGTTTGACAGCTGCCACTTTCTAGGAGTCCAGTTAGCTGCAAACAATTTTTCATGATCTTAAATGTATAAGCACAATTAAATAGAGCCTTTTGATATGAATTGCTATTTTAAAAACTAGCCTTAGACGAGTATTATGTCGAAAAAGATTATGAAAACAGGCGCTACAGAAGTTGCGCCCACACGAGGAAGTCAACTACGACCCCAACAACGGTCCCAGGGAATTTCTAGGGACACACCACAGTTTGAGGGCCCAGCCAAGCAGTCTCCCACGAGGCTATAGGCTCAAACCATTGACACAAAAATGGTTATGGTAAAAATAGTGAAAGCGAAGACTATTGAATTTTTAATTTCGTAAGGCATTTTCAAGCGGAGGAGCTGAGGGAACCAGAGGGTCTGCAACAAGCGCGGGAACAGTACAAGATACACGGGTCAAGGTTATGATGATTTTAAAGGACCAAGTTTCTCCACGAACTCTGCTCGGGCTTCTTCGTGACCTGTTTCATTAGCTCGTGTTTTAACTAGTCGTTAATGATGGGCTCATCAGCTGATATGCACCGGATATCAACCTTCACTGTGCGATATTTCTCAATTTCTATTCCTCACTTTGAAACTGATTGGCACTAACAAGTCTTAATTTTCGAACTGCTTTCGAACTGAATGACACTAACAAGTCTTAAGTTTAGGCCTACACCTGAATCACATAGCGAACAAAAACACGGGAATTAGGGTTTATCAATGACATGCAGAAATAGGCTAATTGCGCAGAGGGGAGGATTTTGTCCGGGGGGGATTATGTCCTACGTAAAATCGGGGGGAGATTTTGTCCGGGGGGCTTTTGCCGGGGGGATTATGTCCGGGGGGATTATGCCCGGGGGAGATAATGTCCTATACTCCCCTCCGCGGCTATTGCGATCGTGTCCTTCTGCCAACACATGTTCGGACCTTCAGCCTTAGAGAAGTCGTCTCCGTAAACCAGCATGCCCTTCAGCGTTGTAACTTGCCCTGAAGATATTAGTTCTGTATCTCACTTTAGTTACTGTCACCAACTCTTCTACCTCAGTGACCTATCTCAAGCACTTTTCCTTACCTCTAAATATAAATCGCTAAACGTTTTCTAAACTGTTGTTAGAATTAAATTGACACAGTTATTTTGAATGTTTCTTCTTATTTTGCCGCTTCGACATATAAATGAACAAACTTTATCAATTTTTAGTCTTATTTAATTATAATTCTAAAAATGAAGTAACCGTATACTTTGTCTAACGCAATTTTAGCTGTTGATTGTCCTGATGGATTCTTTCGTTCACCAAATACACGAAACTGCTACAAACATGTTTTTGATTCGGTGACCTGGTCAGAAGCATCCAACAGGTGTCGCAATACTGGAGATCGTACACATCTGGCTATGATAACAAATGCAGAGGATCAAAATGCCATCTCTGAAGTTCTGGATGAGATATATAAGGGTGCGGTCTAATACTAATTGATCTCTCTATCTCTCTCACTCTCTCTCCTTTCCTATTTCTCTCCATGTCCCTGTCCCTCTCCTTCTCCATCTCTCTCTGTGTTTTTCTCTGTCTGTCTGTCTCTGTCTCTCTGTCTTTCTCTGTCTGTCTGTCTGTTTCTCTCTCTCTCATATATATATAGACTATGTATACATATATATATATATTAAGGATCCTGAGTGGCCGAGTGGGTTGGTAGCCTGCTCGTCACGTCGGCGTCCCGGGTTCGCTTCCCGGTAGGGTCGGTTTATCAGAGATTAATTTCTCGGATCTTTACTGCGGGTGGCTCGGTCGCATTATAAACGTGGAGTATAATACAACACACAATACAACACATCACAATACAACTGTGGCGCGGTGGTTTAGGGGTATGTTCGGTGCCTTGCAGCTGGAGGGTTGCGGGTTCGAATCCACCTTAAGCCGCCGCGTAGGGACCCTGGGCAAGTCCTTCACTCGCAATTGCTCATGCGCTTCGGCGTGAAACTCCGATTCAGCGTCCTCGCAGTAGTCGGGAGCGCCTGTGAATGGGAAATCTGGTAGGGGCGCTATAACAAGTGTTCAAATACAATACAATACAATATATGAATGTGCATCCTAATATGCATGCATATATGGATGCACGTAAATACAAACATGTACATACATAGTTACATAACCATATTAAGGATAAAGGCGGGCCGCGGTCCCTTCTATAGACATAGTAAGCCTATGCATACATACATACATACATACATACATACTACGTACATACATTCATGCATGCATGCATGTATATGTGCATATACATTATACACATAGATTAATACATGCATGCAAGCAATCTAAATACAAACATGCATACTTAAATACTAATACAAAGACTTAAGTGCATGCATATCTGCATACATACACCTGTTTTTATGCAGTTAAGCAGAGTTTGCGCGGTTTAGGACTTGCATTCTGACAGTCCATTGAATTTCATACCAGCCAGGTTACTACAGCCATAATATATAAGCTTCTTTATACAAGCTTTAAGCTTCTTTATTGAAAACATGAAAAATATACACTTTGAGTTCCATTTACAGCAGTACGCCGACGATGCTCGGTTTCACTTCCATTTGCCACCCATTCATCAGTCCAGTAAGGTCAAACTTGACGAGTGCCTTTCTTCAGTGCATGCATGGTTCTATATATATACCTAAGCGATTTGACTTTCTCTTCATTCAGTGGCCTGTAGATCTTTCTGTCGTTATCAATCCTGCATGTCAGATATGGGTAACTAATCGATTAGATGCTAATAGATTAACTAATTGACTAGACAAACGGCTAATTTTAATTCTAATCGATTAGCAATTTTCAGCTAATTCTAATAAAAAAATCGATTAGCTGATCGATTAGATGTTTGAAAATTGAGCTAAGAACGCGTTCATTAAGAATGAGTTTATTAATATTGAGTTTGAAGAATATTCTTGCTTACTTATTTATTCATTTTGAGGCTGTTTCAAACTTTCAAATTATCTGTTCATGGTCATAAAACAAGGAAACCAGCGTTAGTTCTTATTTCTTCTCTTATAGTTCTCTACTTCTCTATGCTTCTCACAATGGCTGCCAGGGCCGGATTTAGGTTGGTGGGGGCCCTGAGGCAAACACTAAGCCAAACAGTATGGAATACTTTTTATAATTAACTATTAACTAATAACTAATGTACTGTAGTCTGTAGGTAAGTTACATCTTTAACTGTACTACAGAGTACAGATAGACTCACTTGAAGTCACTTCACTCACAGAGTCACAGTCACAGTAATGACAGTAATCACAGTATGATCAACTTATTGACACTTTTCTTGCTTTGCTATTAGCGAAGTCTTTAATGATGTCACGAAAGTCAATGCTTCGCAAGACATCGCTTTTAATGCTCATCAGAACAGCCAATTCAACTTCTCCTGGTCCAAAGTTGTTCTAAGACGATTTTTTTATTATTTTAAGCTTGGAAAAGGATCTTTCTCCACTGCAATTTGAGACCATCATACATAGATATATGCGCAGCATGATATCAATGTTAGGAAACACAGACTTCAAATCTTTTGTGGCCATCATTGTGTACATCCACTGTTCAATACTTCCTTGCAGTGGTTTTTTGTCTTCACCAAGGAGTGCCATGACATCATAATTATTAATTTATTATATTTCTTGTCTGTTTTGAAATTTATCTTATTTTACAATTTCAACGTGACAATGTCTGCCGTTTTGCCGGAAATCAACATCAGACTCAGTTTATAATATATTTATATAGCGCTTACATTTTTATATCGCGACGCTGACAATTAGTTACAAGTAATATGACTAATATCTACTATTTTTAGTTTTGTAGGTCTATTTACAATATTTATTACATTTATTTCTATTTATCTATTTTTTGGTGTTTGGTGGAATTGGTGGGGGCCCTGAGGCAGCTGCCTCATTTGCCCCATAGTAAATCCGGCCCTGAATTGGCTGCGCAGACAACTGATGATAAAAAATTATCCAGAATTTGTTAAAAATGTTCTTTAAAAGTATTGAGATAAAAGTGATATCGGAAGAGAGAGTTAAATTAGTAGGAAGTGGAAAAATGAAGTAAAATTATCAACGCTAATTGAGAGCCATCTTACGTATCGTCAACCTTCGTCGGTCACGTTAAGGTGAGTTCAAGTTGAAAAACAAATGACGCTTCATGCAGATAAACTGCATACAGCCAATATAAGTTATAGGTCTCAACTTTTGCAAGGTTCAAATGCAAAAGTGAACTTACGCAGCGGCAATGTCGGTAAACCTGTATTTTAGCGTATTTTATTGTTTCACTTATCTGGCTTCATAAATAGAAGTTTAACTGGCTAAAATAATTCTTTGCGTAAACAGAAGTTGGATTGATGAAAAGAATAGGCCTATATTTGCGTTAAAACGGAATTTGGATTGATGACAGTTATCATGAAAATCATTGAAATAATTAAATACGCTAAAATACAGGATATGTTCAATGACATAATAATAGGCCCTATAATTAAATACACTAAAATGTAGTTTTACCGCAATGTCAATAACTGTAGCATGTATTGACCGATGTGGTGTTGCTTGCTGGTTTGTGGAATGTGGACTGTTCTCACATTAGGTTGTGCAATGTGCAGCTTTAGATATTGTAATAGGCTACAGCTCTATAAGCATTGTAATAGGCTACAGCTTTAGGTATTGCAATAGGCTACAGCCCAGGGGACATGACTTGAAACATAGCCTGCGGACATGTCGGACACGCAGCCAAAGGCCGACATGACTAGAAATATAGCCAAAGAGGACATGACTAGTGATACAGTGAAACGCCTAACGACCAGCAATTTTGGTACAGTATTAAGAAGTTCAATTATTCTGCAACTTCAAAGTCCACTGGACGCGTCAAGATAAACAGGTGCAAATGTTTCAAAGGGAAAGTCAAGTGCAACAGTGGATGTCAAACTTTGATTGTGTTCATTATTTTCCTTTCAGACAATCTGTCAAATTTTCATCATCAGATTTCAGGAATTTTACAAAATCCCTGGTTTTTCAGGGATTTTGTTTAGTGCCTGAGTGAATTGGGGATTTTACAAATTGCCTAAAAATTTCAGGCATTTTACAATATCCCTGATTTTACATATTGCCGGCAACATATATTTGTTATTAAAAAATATAGCTGCTGTCAATTTCGTAACAATTTTAAAGTCTTTAATTTTTTAATGCATAATTTCTATGGCCAAACTAGAGTAAACAATGCTTGAAGTAGTGTGGAATCTAGGGTACAAATCACCTACAGATAGTACGTTGTACCTAAGTATAATGTACTCTAGAGTACGTTGTGCCTAGGTATGATGTACTCTAGAGTACGTTGTGACTAGGTATGATGTACTCTAGAGGACGTTGTGCCTAGGTATGATGCACTCTAGAGTACGCTGTGCCTAGGTTTGATGTAGGCCTACTCTAGAGTCTAGAGTACGCTGTGCCTAGGTTTGATGTACTCTAGAGTACGTTGTGCCTTGGTATGATGTACTCTAGAGTATGTTTTAGTTTAGAATCCACCTTACCTGCCACACCGGGCCAGTGTAGAAACCCGGTAGGTAATGCGCTGCGGGTAGGGGATCCAGTGGAGGACATCTCGTCTGTACTCTGAAACCCGGCCGATCTTTGGAATGCGCCTCACTAGGCGAGCAGATGTGCACAGGACCCTGTTCAGAGGCCAAACCCGGAAGGTCGTAAGCCCAGCATATATGGCTCAAGAGTAATCAAAGCGGGAAACGACAAAAGCGCACACAAACGTTGAGGCAGCTTCAGGAGAGATGGAGAGGGATATCTCCCTCAGTTGCCGGAACTGGTAATAATAACTCCGGCAGAGGAAGTTGCTATGTGGTCCAATGTTGACTGCCAGGTCTCGAACTATATATATTCGTTTTATTGAAACCTGAGTGACAAACCGCATTCAGTGACAATAGAGATAAGCATAAAATGTAACTATCGTCTAAATAGTACCCTGGGTATAAAGTTAGTGTCGTCTTTTTCAGGTAGTGTGAATTGGTGTGGTCTAGGGCGCAGGTCATAACTGCGCTGAACAATGGGTGGAAACAAACTCCGAAGGACGTGCAAGTCATTGTCTATGACTGCTTTTAGCAATCGTCCCTCAACCCCCCAAATCATTGTCTCCAACCGCTCAGCATCAGGTGGTAGGAAGTTCAGCCGCTGCATTTTCGCGAGGAAGCGCTCTAGCTTGCTGCTGCTGTTGAGGCGAAACTGAGCATAAATAGTGAGGTGTGGGTATTTCAAGGCAAGGGACTGAAAGCTATTTTAGTGAGCTGCTGGCGCGTTCCAAGCCAGATGAGCTGGGTCTTGGCGGGTTGAGTTGTAGTCGGTTAGAGGACAACCATGCATGGTGGATTCCAATGGCCCGACCTTTCGCCTCAACAGCAGCAGCTGCCTGTATCGCCGGGCAGTGAAGGTCATCGGCATAGGATTTGCTAAGGACTTCTTCCTATAGGGGTCTCAGGTCGGCAGTAAATATTATATAAAGTAGGGCGCCAAGGACTGAGACCAGGTCAAATGGTGCAGAAAACCAGAACGACCTGGTGGAGCCGAGACAGATGTAAAAGAACGGTCCCGCAAGAAATAAGTGAACCAGTCGAGAGCATTGTGGGGCGCGGTGGTGTAGAGTGGGGCGCGGTGGTGTAGAGGTATGTTCGGTGCCTTGCAACCGGAGGGTTGCGGGTTCGAATCCACCTCAAGGGGTATATTTGGTGCCTTGCAGCCGGAGGGTTGCGGGTTTGAATCTACCTCAAGCCGCCGCGTAGGGACCCTGGGCAAGTCCTTCACTCGCAATTGCTCATGCGCTTCGGCGTGAAACTCCGATTCAGCGTCCGCGCTGTAGTCGGGAGCGCCTCTGAGTAGAAATCTTGAAGGGGCGCTATATAAATATCCGAAATGAACGAAATGAATTGCCAGAGAGGCCAAAGGTAAGAGATAAGCGCTGTGAGAGGATATAACGGTAAACTGTGTCGAACACAATGTTCTCACAAGCCGAGGCAATACAGACAAGTCGCTTGACCATAGATAGGCTAATCGGGCGAGGCAGATTGTCGATATGGGTATATTTCACAACCGGAGGCAAATTAGATAAATTTCCGTCATCTCCTTTCGGCGGCTTACATAAAGAGTAAAATTATAATTTATCATTTTTAAATACATCATAGGGCATAAGTTAGTTATAAAAAATTATTTCTTTTATATTATTAGTATGAGAAAAAAATTATAAAGTCCAATTTTAACCCGAAATTGCATTGTCCTTTCTAATGGTGCGTCAATTCCAACGTAACGTTAGGGTAACAGTTGAAGCGCTGAACTGATGTTTAATAATTTTTAGATAATTAACTTATATATCCATTGCTTCATATGGTTTTTATTAACTTATTAACGAACTAAATAATTAAAAAAACAAATAAAACCCTCTGTCTTCAAATATTGCTTACAACTCCGTTACGAATGGATTTCTGCCATCTGTGGAATAAATTGAAAACGTAATTTTTTAAATTGACATCTTCGAAAGCAGAGAACATTTCTGCATTGATTTTACCAAAAAGAAATCAATATGGATGTTTGCCTCTGTTGACAATTTTCGAAAATTTATCCGGTAATGTTATAGTATTAAAAAGGAGTTAAAAAGATTTACAACTCCGTGACTGTAATTATTGCATTTTGCGTATAATATATATTTTGTTCTTTCAAAAATAATATTGAAACGATTAAGTAACTATTTTTTTTATATCTTAACTCGCCCGGTAAGCGTGGTGGAGACCTAATTATGAATATTTTACAAATCCGTTACTACCACTCCGTTACTTTATTTTCTATTAAAATGAATTTATTTAATGGTACATGTAGATAATTTGTCGTCATATTATATTTAGGTTGCTGTGTAATAATTTAATGCACACTTAATACTAATTAATCACTAATTATGAACAGTGGCGGCATATTGTAATGTGTATTTATTACGTGACGGAGTTGTAAATATTTAGGAATCAAAGCTGTATGTGTTTCACATAATTTATTATAAAAACTAAAATGAAAAATTATTCCAAATCTGTCAAATTTAAGCTCTGCTCAACATTAAGTATGCTTCAGCACTACCATGCAAATATTTGTGTAAGAAACCTTTTTTATTTTTCATGATTTTTTTCTTTTAATATTTCTTTCCAGCAAACCCCGTTTACCATGGCATTTGGACAAGTGGCCGCAGACAAATTGCCAAAAAATGCGACTCACCAACGGTTTGGAAGCCAACGGAAGGAACTGAGGTCAACCTGACTTTCACAAACTGGATGGAAGACCAGCCTGATTGCTCGCAAGGAATTGAAGATTGTGTCGTTATCAGACCACGTTTCTCCTACATATGGAATGATGTACCCTGTTCTAATGCCTTGTCATATCTATGTCAACATAGTCTGTAACAAATACTGAAGAATATTGCTCAGTTCTATCGCTTTATTCGTTAAAGAAATAAACTCTTACTCATAGAAATAATGAAGATAGAAACCGAGTGTCATTAATAAATTAGTAATGCAGTTATACTTTGTTTAACCATTACTACATGAATTTTAAAACCTACTACAAGTGAAAGAACTTTGTCGTATGATTATATAGAGTTGGAACAATACGTAGGCTAATAAAATATCTGCATAAGTTTAGTTGCTGTTATCTTGGAAGCAGCTTTATCAAGCATCGCATTCATGGACGCTGAGCAAATGGGGTCAGATGCGATATTCCTATAATTTTTATTTACGTGTCCTTCTATTTACGTTGTGCTCCTTACATTAAGTTACGTAGCGTATAGGCCTAAGTAACAAATGCTAGCTCAGTAAAAAACGCACACAGTAATTTATACTCCGTATCAGTGGTGTTTAACGACTAGCTGTGTGGTAACAAAGACCATTAGCGTCGCCCTCCTCCTTTATCCAGGCTTGGAACTGGCACTGTCAGAAAGCGAACAGTGGCGAAGTTAAAAGCCTAAGTAAAATTCATAAGCAAAAGAGCAGCATAGTTTTCAATGCGTATGATGTATCAGTGATCAGGAAAGGTTGAGATTTCGAATCAATCACTTACACTCGAATAATGTGTCCTGATAGCGTTTTTGTATCTGGCCATCAGTATTGACCAGTATGAACTAACACCATTTTAAAACAGTTGTAGAAAGCTGCTTCTGACCCGCATTAAGGGAAGAGCTAAGGGTGCAGCAGCACTCGGGCCGTCAGTTTTTAGGGGCCTGCATTTTCGGAAGTGAAGAAATTTCTTTGTTAATGCGCTTGTCATTTTTAAATCTTGCGAAAATGCTGCAACATAAATAAATATGTAGTAATAATTAATTTAATTACTTATAGTTATTTGTCTGACACTAATCATTGCGTGTACAGATAGTAATGTAACGTTAGTTGTGTATTTTGTGTGATTTTAGTAAAAGCAGAAAGGGTGGGATGTAATTCTTAGCATTAAAGCAGTTAGCAGCAGAGCAGTAGTGTTTTGGAGCAATAATTCCTAAGTTCTGAAAATACATGAACAACTGTTGGGGGTTTAGGTGAATGGTTAACACTCCGGCAAGAAGAGCAGAAGATCAGCATGAACGCATGATCGATTCACGCTACCCTCCCACAGGTTGACTCATTCTTTCATTCGCTAGGTGGAGTTGGTAAATTAGCAGTAGCACACGATGGCTGCCATGCAGTTAACTTCGACTTCTATACAGTGTAATAACTTGTAATAATCCGTTCACGCTATGACTTGTAATCGTACTGCGGTGTGTCAGTTTGAATTAATAAAAAATACGAATATATATATTTTAATGCTAGTGTCTGAGTTGTGAAAAGTCTATGGATCTTTATAAACACAACATCGAAAAAAAAGTAGCATAGTCAGTGTTTCACAAATTGAGCACCAACAGTTACTAATTAAGCCTATATAAACTATGCGCAAAGAGCTATTTAGTGCACTGTGGTTTGAAGCGTTCCAGTAGCAAGTTCATTTCTAAAAGACAATTGCTGCAGCAGAAATCAAAATTGGAAAGAAGTTGTCAAAGTATGCAACATAGTGACCAACCACTGATGCGCCCAATTCAAGCTGGCAATCAGTGGCACAAGCTCCTTCAATTGATGAGTCGTGTGTTCAAAGACCAGACTTTGTAGACGTAAGTATTGTTATGTAACTGGCGTTCAAGAATGCCTGCGGTATCAAGGCATGAATGACAACCAGTTTTGTGTTCACGTGTTCTATTAAGAGCATTGAACTTTAAATTGTCCTCACTTAACAACTTGGATCATTGTTGCTTGCTATAGACATAAATACACAGCATCGGCTCCTCTAACCTGTGGCTTGTTTCTTGCATCATCTGACATCTACCACGAGGCAACAGAGCATAGCCGCTAGTTAACAACATGACCTTGAAGAACTTCAGCTCTCCGTGAAGTTATTAAAATGAATGTTGCTCTTTTATGCTGCATAGCGGATGGTTTTTTCAACCAGTGGACTTGTTGCAAACGAACATCTCAAGCGGAAACGTTGGAATGTATTCTTACAATGTCGGTTGACTATTATTTTTGTTTCGCCCGAGGTAGAAAGGATCCCTCAGGCTCTTAGAAACTTTGCATAAATATGGTTTGATGGTTCTCGTCTCCATCGTGTTGCATAAAGGAGCCTATAAAGGCCGTAGCGTTAAAGCGCTGCATGAAGACGGACATCCGCTGGAACAGGCGAGTCGTCTCGCGGGGGTCTCCCGTTGCCTCCGTCATCCGACGGCCCAGCTCCTGCAAGGACTCTCGTCCTGTGCGGTAAATGGGGCCCAATGATTCTATGGCCACCGGGACAGACTCGTGTGTCGCGGGCAAGGAAGAGTATTTGTTGAGTTTGCGTTCTGCAGCATGTTCTGCCGCCCTCCTGTCATCGATGCCGTCAGGTGGACGTACGAGGGTGCGCATGTATGGACGGCCGTTGCATCCCAGGCTATATACTTGCCTCTCGCCCATGGGATCCGGTCTCTTGCCATCTGTGCGAATCAAACCAGGCGGCTCCTTTGAACTGGGGATGTCCGCTTTCGAGAGGGCTCTCCAAATTATGTCGTTGATGGCGGCGTGTTGGGCTGTTCTCCCCGCCGACTTTCCTCAGATCAGCCCATGGTGTCCTCTAGGGTCGGCGATTTCTCCCTACTGACATCTGTGCGGTGCACATAGGGTGAGGCCGAGGCGCAAGCCCACCACCACCCGCACCGCTTCGTTACTCAGGCCTAGACCGCACGTCACCAGAGGAATGGTCACGAGCCAGTCTCCGGTATGTGGGGCCGCCACCGCTCTCAGTCTTGCCTGGCTAAGTGGGTCGCTGCAACAGGTCCATACTTTTGTTTTGTCGCTGTCGATCAGAGGTCTATCCAAGTTCCTTTGTCGGCTTCGGTTCGGCCCCACCACCGCCGGCATCGAGTCTCTGCGGGCCTCCAGATGTATGTCTCTCCATTCTGTCCTACTCAGTATGGCACTCACGAGCGAGTCGGTCGATGCAGCTGACGCCAAGTAGGCCAAGGGATGGCATCGACAATCGTCGTGTCCTAAGTCCTCCATCTCTGACCGGGTGGGAGGCTTGCAGCCATTGCATGCCACTGAGTTCCGTGTTGAGGATCTTGTCCAGTCCTACTCTCATCTGGTTGTACATTTTCTCGAGCATTTGGTTGTTCCAGCATGGTGTGGTTCGCAACAGGTATGTCATTTTTGATGCACCAAAGCACGATCACTTACGCTTCTTCTTATTTCTAAATTTACGCGCACAAGGTCACAGAAGTGCGAATCGGAGGTGCCGTTAGTCTATCGCTGGGTTAAGAGCTGTTAGATATTCAACTCTTTAAATCCAATGAGATATAGTGAGTTTGAGGGCATTTCTTAATTAAAGGAAGAGAAAGACTTCGAACTGCGGAAAGCATTGTCAGTCGGTTCCATTCCAGCAACATGGAATGCACCGCAAGATCCAAAGCAGTGCTACGTCGAGGCTCTACGTTCAATCTATCGACTCATGCCCTGAGCAGACGACATGCCGTCAGAGACACATGACCAGTCACTTGCTTCAGTGAGCGTAGCCGTGTGCTTAAGACTTCAATCGCAGACTTCGGACACAGTTACTGTAGAAGTCCGAACACACGAGAATCATCTAAGAAATTCTGCACACGACAAACTAACATATCGAAATGAACAAGAAACATAAATTAAAGGTCTTGACTGTCGGTCACCTCAGAGGTCGTCTACTGATTCATCACCGTCTCTCTCTGTATCTCCGTCTCACTCTGTTTAGCTTCGGTTCTAAGTGACAGTGTGGCCTATGGTACTCAATGTGTCTAAGTAGGCCTATGTATTTTTGCAGGCAGGTATAGCCTACATTATACGTAAATATGCATACTTAATACTTATGTATGTTTGCATAAATGTATGTATGTATGTATGTATTAATTCATTGTCATTTTACATACGCATAAAAATATTTATAGAGAAGGATATTTTGTCGAGAATACGTGGTTTCCAAACTTGCAGATTATAGTGTATGCCTGAGGCCTGTAACAGCTTTCCGATCTGTTTTTCCTCTCTCAATCTCTGTCGAAATAGATGAAAGGTGACATATTTGCAAGTCGCCTGCACTTGAAAACGTACCGAGGTGTATTGATTAATTAGGATTATAGAAACGTCTGAATATTATTGATAATAACTCTGCTTGAGATGATGAATGACTCAAGTAATCTGTTGTCGATAGCGATATTTGCGTTTTCGATCGTTTTTGTTCAGGTTGTTGGAGTTCACGTAGGCCTACAGGTCTTTGGGTTCATCTTGTGATCGCTATTCCTTCCCTCCTTAATTTATGCTTGAAGATGGATCGGAGTCTCTTTTTACATTATCAACGAAGAGAATAATATGATCGATGGTACGCGTCTGAATGAAAAATCGCCCGATATTCATCATGAAGCAAACACATTTAATATGATTCTACAATAGGATAATAATTTTCTGAAAAATTCTTATTTTGTGAAAAGACATTTTTGGAACTAATCTATCTTGAGCAGAAGTGCATACACTGCGTGACACAAAATATAGACCTCAATATTTGTTGTACAACGCATATAATAGGCCTGTTTAGAAAATAAATTTCTTTTAATTTTATCTACTCGTTTGTAAAAAGAGATTTCGATACGCAGGTTAATGACAAAATACTGTGAATTTCCTAAGGTTTTAAGTACGAGAAGCTTAAATTTAAAATCTTTCGACAACAGATAAGTTAAGTAGGGTACTGTGGAGCGTTTAATGTGCAATTGTTGATTCAGCACTGTTAAAACTACTCTAGTCTAATCTATGATGCCCAAACTTGGGAGGGAGATAATGCCGAACATTCTTCTCTCCTAGAAACACATTGCATCAGAGATAAGCATTTACTTAGATGCACCAAAGGTATAGTTAAGAAGACGTTCTCTTGTGATTTCAATTTTGTTTAAACGTCCCAGTTGCCAAGCATTAATTAATGTTAATTAACTTCATGCACTAGGCCTATAGTCTATTATTTTATATATAATTC